>WOVY01013691.1:0-35524 GCA_013436015.1 Rhipicephalus annulatus
TACGGAATGTGCATAGTCAGTTAAGGTGTGTATCCCTAATTTAGCCTTCTTCACTGATCAGACTCTAGCGTGCAAGCCTTATAGACTGCCTGTTTCTAATTAATTAAAACGCCAGGCCTTGAGCGGAGGCTGGCGTAGCACGGTCGCAGCGAAAGCTATAGAAGAGCGACCTTCAGGGACTTTTTGAAACACTCATTGGGTAAATACCACAAGCACATATGCTTGATACTCACTAAGTCATTATTATTAATTTATTGTGGTTGGTAGGCTGGCTTTCACTATGTATGTTTTCGCCATTCTTCTGAGAATCGTGGTACCCGCTAAACACTAGCTGGGAATATTGTGCCCATAGTTCATGCAGTGGCTGACTACTGTAGCGACGCCGTCAGTCGGGTGAACAACGACTTTATTGCAGTTGGGTTAGTGCTATATAAAGAGATGCGTGACGTAACATGTCACGTGATTAAGGGTGTTATCTGATGGCTCCACGTCCAGCCGGGTTACATCTTCCTTTTATTGTAGCGCAAATTAATTATGCCTTTCAGGCTGTGGGTATCGACAGGGCTGGCGGCGAGCTCTTGTGCTTCGGCGAAGCTCTTGAGGGGAGTTGTCTTCTCGGGGGCCTTCGTCGCTGTGGGTTGTCCTGTCCCGCAGGTGCTCTCTTGTGCGCCCCAAAGCAATATGTCATCCATTATCACGGCTACGCACGGCAAACCTTCCAGCATGCGATGCATAGCTGCTTGAAATATTTCTGGGGCAACGCGATGCCGAAGGGCATTCGAAGAAACCGATAACGCCATACGGCGGCTCGTGCTCATCGTACAGATTTTGAGCTTGATTCGGTTAACTTAATTTGCCAGAACCCTGACGCCGTATCAAGCGTTGAGAAGTACTTGGCACCGGATAATTGCGAGGCTGCGTCTTCTAAGGTTGGCATTGGATAATGCTCCGCAGCAGCACTTTGTTAAGTGCTGTAGAATCCAGGCAAATTCTAACCTTGTCCTTCTTTACAACTGTTACCATATGGCTAGACCAATCGGTTGGCTCGGTTACGTTGCGATGACGCCCTGGGCTTCCATGCGCTGCAGCTCAGCCTTGACTTTGTCCTGAAAGGTACGGGAACTCTTTCGCCGGAACGATGACTCCCACTGCGTCTGGCTTGAGCTTCATGTCATACTCGAAGTCTTTTAGCTGCCCGACTCCTTCAAAGACGTCTGCGAATGACTGTACTGGCGGGTACAGTTGATGCTTAGGTCTCGCATACGGTAGATGAAGCCAGGACTTTCAGCTGCTGCACCACTCAGAGTGGCAGGGATGTCTTGATCGACAATGAAAAATGTTTGTTCTTTCAGTTTCTGTCATTTGCTGAAAGCATCAACTAAACTTGCGCGGTTGCCGGCTGTTGTGGGCCCACAACATGCTGTGAGCTTAACGTTGCAAGCTTGCTGAGCTTTATATGGCTATTTTGAAACATCGCTTCTTGAAATTACACAACAGTTTTGCACCGGTATCTAGCTTGCATGTGATGGGATAGCCCTCGGTGTACACCGTTGCGCTCCAGTCATCCCTGGCGATCACGCCGACAGTCAACTTTTTTAGAAAAAATCGTTGTCTTCTGCTCGCAGATCTCGCATTTATTAACTGAAAATTTTGCGGATACTTGGATGACCTGCATGCTCTAGCGAAATGGTTTAACCTTCCGCACTTTCGGCATGTTTTCCCTCTCGCTGGACACATGTCACTGCCGTGCATTTGACCCCCACATTTGTAGCAACGATTTTTTCCTATTGCCACTGCATTTACCAGAGTGCCTTCACCTGATTCTGTGGCTCCACTTATTTCTATGAAGTGCTCTTTGCTTTGTTCCTGCGCTCGGCACATGTTGACAGTCTTTTCGAATGTCGGGTTTTTCCGCTATCAATCTTTGCTGGAGCCTCTTATCCGTTGTGCTTAAAATGATTCAGCTGGCGCAACATGCGGTCTTCGAGACTACGGAATTCCCAGTTCTTCGCTAACACACGCAGTTGTGTTAGCCACTCGTTAATTGGTTCACCTGTATTTTGGTTTCTTGAACAGAAAAGAAATTCTTGAAATGTCAAGTTGGTCGCGGGTCTGTAGTGCTTTTCAATTTTCTTAATCAGGACTTCCACAACATTTCTGTCTTCCGCTTCCTCGAACTAGAAGGTTCTGTATGCCTTTCGAGCTTCTTCCCCTATGGTAACTAGCAAAGTGGCTGCTTGAACATCCTTTGGCTGTGTGTTCAACTTCGTAGCAGGTGAAAAACAGCAGAAACTCACTTTTCCAAGTTTTCCAGGCAATCCAAGGGTCCTGTGACGCCTCCGTGGGCTTCGGGGGTGGTAATAACGCTGACGTCCAGCCGGGTTACAACTACGATGAGCAATTTTGGCTGGAGTGGGGTATGCGCCACAGTTATTAGGGGAACAAGAACAAGCTCTTTTGATGGGTTTGAGCATGGGACGGGCCACTCGTTACGCTATTCGCTATGTGTGACAACTGGTTGTTCTTTCGCTGTTTTTAAAACGCTTTATAAGTCGTATTGACGTGATTTCTTTCCCCACATCAAGCCTGCCTAAGTTTGACAACAAACCAAAAGCACTGGTGTAGCTCAGTGGTGGAATACTGGGCTGGCACCCAGTGGACCAGAGTTGGAGCCTCACAGTGTGACTGTGCTAGTTTTTTTTTAATTTTGCGCATCATGCTTTCGAAGGCCGGGGTTGTAGGGGGATGAAAGAAATATAGTTCGAGCCCAAATTTAGAAACATCAGACAAAGGCATACAGACGAGCAAAGATTCGTTCTCGTTTAATTCGTTTCACTGAAGATGAGCCCACGAAAACAGCTCTTGGGGAAGAAAAGCGATATGCTCTCTCTATGTAAATACGGCAAATTGAGTCAAATGACTCCATTTGCACAGACACAGAGCAAATAACAGCGGCATTTGAAGATTATTAAAAAGCCTGTTCACCACGACTGAGGTTACAGATGACTATGAAGAAAAAGCTGGATGATTCATCGCTTTAATTTCATGTTGACAGGAAGTTGATCGACTCACTATTGATGGTCCCATAACTAAGGAAGAAATTAAGATTTCAATCAGTACTTTGCAGAGAAACAAAACTCCAGGCCCAGTTGGCCTTAGCGTGCAACTTTGCATTACATATCAAGAACTGCTCATTCCTTTCCTCGAGGCACTTTTTGAAGAAGCCTAAGAGCTTGGGGAATTTCTTCCTTCTTTTTATCAGAGCCACACTACTTTGATTCCGAAACGTACCAAGAGTGAGTTTTAAAAATAGTAACTGTATATAGGCCTATTTCTTTATGTAACGTTGATTATAGGATATTAGCGGAAATCCTGACGAACAAGTGGCAAACGGTGATTACTAAATTTGTTGGTGCCCAGCAAACGTGTGGAATAAGAGGCCGCTCTATGTAGATAAATATTTTGGTAGCGCAATCGGTCCTTGAATGCATTGACGATAGCATAAATAAAGCAGCTCTTCTTCAGATTTACCTTGCTAAGGCTTTTGATAAGGTGCGACATGAATTTTTGTTTCGACTGCTAAGACATCTCCAGTTAGGAGATGTACTTTACAATAGCCTATCACTGTGTTATAAAAAGTGCTCAACAAGACCAATTGTGAATCGCGCGCTTCCAAATTTATTAGGGGTAAATTCATCAGTACGTCAGGGGTGTCCGCTTCGCCTTTACGTTTTGCAGTATACTTAGAACCACTTTGCTTAACTGTACTGCTAGATTCAGGCATTTGAGGACATAGATATGAAGACGAGTAAATTAAAGTTCTAGTCTACGCAGATGACATTGCCTTCTTCATGTAGAAAGCGAGTGTTCAGGAAGCAGTAAACTACGCTATGCGTTTATATGAAATTTTCGAAGGTAATATAAACTTTGATAAAACCAGAGAATTTTAGCTGGCCACGGGGGCACTAACTCCCTCGGTGTTTGCAAATACTCGTAGGAATGATGCTCCAGTTCGTCATCTTGGTGTGCCTCTTGATAACCACCGTAATAATGGCCCTCATTGGACGTCTGCCGTAACCATCATCCGTCGAAAGGTGTTGACTTGGCAAGGGCGGGATCTTTCTGTTTTTTTCGAATGCTAAAGCATGCAAATTCCATTGATCTCGCGTACATATCCGGGCGTTTCACCGGATATTTGCCTGCTTCATTTGCAATTCTTCATGGGAAGCCAGGCGAAAAGACAACCTTTTTCTTCTGTACAGGCGCACCCACTCGTGCGCCTGTGCGCACATTTATTCTAGTGCTCCCCCACGTTCTGCGTACGAACGACCATATGCACGATTGTGCTGTCTCGACAGGGCTGCAACTATGGTGGTGGCTTTGCGACGACTATATTTTGCTATCGGCCACAAAAACGTTAACCACTGCGACTGCTTATTGCTGTCATGAACCGGTGCGACGGAAGCGTGTTGTTCGTACGCAATATGTTAGGGAGCACTAGCATCGCCGCGCGCACTGACGCGTGAGCTGGTTTGACACGTGGTATTTTTTGTAATTCGCGGGCAATTGTTATTAGCAGAGAAACACTAATACTTTACTAATATAAGTTGAAAACTTTCTATTCGGATGTTTTGCTAACCGACCTAGAACTTTGTCAATGAAATTTCTTATTCATCTTCGTTCCTTCAAAAGTTAGTTAAATAAACAGATGTAATTAAACAATATTTGAGAGCACCAAAATAAACTGACTAACTCCAGCCAACGGTGTGCAACATGCATTTGGTCGCGTCCTTATTGCGTGTGCCGGCATATTTTTTAACCCTGGCTGAAGTTACCTGGGACACCCTGTATTTACTTCGGATTACAACATAAAATATGGCAGTAATATTGCATGGCACAAGCATACATCACCATCGGGCGTCAGAACATGCGATTTTAATAATGACTTCATGGTTTAAAGCCTACAAAAGGGACACCTCTACAAAAGGGACACCCGTTACGGTGCCTATTCTCTCAACTTCTACGCAGTGGGTGCATAGCTAGCTCGAACAGATTTCATGCAGTGTGTGTTTGAAATACGGCCTATGAACAGATGTTGTTGTTGTTGTTGTTGTTTGTGGGGTTTAACGTCCCAAAACCACCATATGATTATAAGAGACGCCGTAGTAGAGGGCTCCGGAAATTTTGACCGCCTGGGGTTCTTTAACGTGCACCCAAATCTGAGTACACGGGCCTGGCTTATGAACAGAATAATGTTATCACGTTCATAGAACCTTAACGGTCCCCCAATTTTTCGCGATGTGTTTACATGCCCAGCGCCTTCACTACATTCGACTGATGATAAAGCGTCTGTTTTACATAGAAATATGCAGTTTAGAAATAGACATAAATGAGGACGAAACGCAGATGGTTATTCTCATGGTGGGCTTTGCGCATGCAACCATCGCCTTTCGTTCTTTATATTTTTATTTATCTCATATTTCCATCAAATAAACAGTTCGCTCTCATGGTGAGTAATACGTTACCAACTAATGGTTTTGTGTGTGCGTGTTTCTTTGTGTTAAACATGTCGCACTAGTCAACTTAGCGTATACTCGTGAACTTTTTTGCAGTGCTAAAAAAGCTCCTATAACTGTCCAGTTTTCACGTTTCTATGAAATTTGGGGCGCGGGTTTGAAACTTAAGGGTTCATATTTTCAAGCACAGAAGGAATGTGAATGCGGTTGGCGAAAAGTTCGCTTGCATGCTGAACTGAAAGGTGTTCGCTTTAAAAGCACTAGCGATGCAATTTTTAGCTGGAATAGGCAGATTGTTTGCAAGAACTCTTCTTCCCAAACGCTGAGCGTCGTGAATCTTTATAATTTTCTGGAGGTGCCTGCATAAGAGCAAAGTTGTTGAACCCTTCATCAAGGAGAGCAGTGTACGTCGACATAACCATGACAGCCAAGTCATGGCTGAACCCGCAAATAACCGATCACGAACTTCTGAACGAGAGCTCTTTTTGACAGCAAATAGGCTTGACAGTAGATGGCGAATACGTTGTGGTGTTTAGATATTTACCTAATTCCAAACTTCTATCGAATAGTGTTTAATACAGATCAGGAAATAAGGCGTATTAAAATAGTGCCTGCTTCGAGTGTGCTATTCGTTTGTGCTACCATACACCTCAAGACTGGAGACCGAGCTGCAATTTATGTTACTAATGAATTGAATTTAAGGAGAAACCTTGAACAGAAACAAAAATGGGCCACAAATATTTGGACAATCACGCACTGGCGCCTACTAACAACTGTTTTATTCTTCTCGCAACAACACCTTTATAGGGTGGAAAGGTGGGCCAGTCGGTAAGGCACACAGCACGAGCGCTCATGAGTGCTCGTGCTGTGTGCCTCCTCTTTGCTTTGTGTCTGTGTTTACCCCCCCCCCGCCGCTCCTAGTTCGCTGAACACATTTATGTTCCACAACCAGAGACCTTGCATTTGCATGCCAGCAACGCATATTGTATACGTAGAGCCCGTTCAAAAAATTAACAAACGCAATAGCAATAAAACTGCACATTATCAATTATGTGCTACATTTCCATCAAAGTTTCGCAAATTGGAGCGGTTTCTAACGAACGCTAGTATCTTTTTTGCTGACCTGTGGCTCGTTTGCAGTTCTCCATCCTGAAGACGACGCTGATTACACAGTACGACGAAGCACATCATTCTAATTGACAGAGCAACGTCTAGCAGTGCCTAAAATTTTCAAAATAATATTTATCTGACTTTTGACCAATCTCCCTGAGCAGGTAGCTAGGTTCCATTCGGGCCAGAGTCATTATCACCATCATCGTGATCAATGTGCGCGTGCAGAGAGAGCCTCGTGGCACGGAACATCCTGTCTTTCGTTGGACCATCGCGTCTGGCCAGAAGATTTGGTTGTTCCCGCCTGCCGAGAGCGTCACGTTCTGCTTCAGGCTCTCTTCGACTGCCCATCAATGTCGACCACCAGAGGTCTACGACGGGGAAGAAGAGCCATGCAAGGTTTCGGTACAACACCCGTTTCTCCGGTAAGCTACACTCTATCTTTTTCTTCGTTACCTTGTATTTGTAAATGAAGGGGCCGTACACTTTTTTTTCTGAGTGGTTGCAGTTTGTCAGAGCAATATTCAAGCTCACTTTAAATCGGCATTGCAGAAGAAATGGTCGAGTAGAACAGTGGCTTCTTTATTACTGGGTTGACTTCATGCGTCAAGAGACCCTTATTACACCGCTCGCCGGGTATCCATTAGTTTTAAACGGGTTGCACGCTCCCATTTGGGAGACACTATCATTGTTTTCCTTCTTTCACGCAATATTTTAAAATATTCTGAGACGGGTGAGACGTTTCAGGTGAAACATTAACCCAACAGAGGCAAGTATACGTGACAGAAGTTGTGGCAAGCTGTTACATGCATTTAACCTGGCATGGCACATCATCTTCTTATTTCAGCAGCCTCCAATATTCAATGTATTAGACACTCGTATTTTTTTTCAAAGACGATTGCGTGCCACAGCACGGCTTGATATCAAAACAGATACGTGCACAAGTTTAGTTCTTGGAAATTCATATGTCGTAGCCCACCATGATATAGACAGAAGAGGATACACCCACCAAACTTCTCTATCCCAGTCGTGATGGGATATGCGATACGTATTATGGATTCTAACCATCGAGCCCCACAACGTGCCTTAGCGTTCTGTCGAATTTGCCAGGCAGTCGCTTTCCACAAAGATACGGGAAACCCGAGATCTCATTGCGCTAATGATTTGAGAATTTTACTTATCTTGAGCTGCACGAAACCCAAGGGGAAGATGATAGCTTGCGACAAAAAAGTACGTAAACAAAAGTTTCAACTTCTATGGCAGTGACCCCTCTTTCTGTTGGTTGTGTGCAAAAAACCGCATGTCCTACAATGAAGCAAAAAATAAAATGAACCAATGAGGACGTTCTCCCAACGACTTGGCTTTGGTCTCCGGCTTTCGTGATGCAAAGATGGTGAATAAACAGTCTTCGGAATGCAACACTAGGAACCTTTGGCCGCCTTTATTGTCACCATAGATGAGTGAACCATAGATGAGTAAACGTATGGGGCCGCGTTCGCGCCCGCAATCACATGTTACTTTTCAGACGGGGGGGGGGGGGGAAGCGTTCTTTCTGCCTTCCTTCTGCGTGCACACGAGGGGGACAGGTGTGTAGCTAACGTGCATTTTCGGATCCCCCTGTATCGATGAGTGTTCCCACAGACGCCTAAAATACGCAAACAACTGCTTAAATCATTTCTTCTAATAATATAACCCACTTATTTTTGTGCGAACATGAACTACACTGTACAGATCAACATTGAAGAGTGTTATTCCTCCAAAATCTTCATTTCCTCCATTATCTTAATTTTTTGAGACCTTTATTTTTTTCCCTTATTGCTCGTTATTCGAAAAGAATAGATGGATAAATTTTGTGGGGGCATTGATTGCCGCTTCTTCTCTGCATTTCCCTTTAGAGTATTTTTTTAAACTACTGTGGGCTCAGTCGCGGCCAGAAGGAGTTTTTGGAAATTTTATAAGTTTGTTAACGTTCCTGCCTTTCCTCTATATTTACATCTGTATCTTAAAATTTTAATCATCAAAATAAGGATGAGAATAAACTTACACATTAAAACCAATTTTGTTCCACCCCATTACGTAACGGTGTAGGAATTGAAATGTTGTTCGCGTGTTTGTCATACTCTACAAACTTTGTAGTGGTGCATTAGCAACCTTCACATTCATCAACTCTTCCTTATTACACAAATGTTGTTTTGGCCATACCACTTCATCAATTAAACTGAACTGAGGTTTGTCGCTACTCTGTTCTGCCTCAGCCAAACCTTGAGCGATGATTTTTGCAACACTCGCAGAGGTCGAAGCCTCAGCCCTCTCGCTCCTCTGGCACAACCGCGGGCTTTTTCTCGGCACGGTGTGCACTCAGCCTGACTCTGGCACGCACGCAGTTTAACTTTGTACACAAGAAGTGGCGCAGTGAGGGCTACTCGGTCATCGGCACTGTCTTCTTTGTTGGTCTGAACAATGCGGGCAGCTCAGAGTGGCTGCAATACCGGAAAGCAGGCGCTAATACATGATCTTTCACGCGCACCATGAAGGATTAAAATACAGGCGTTGGAACGTTATCCTCTAGTTCGTTTTGCACCTATGTGCGCACTCATTATGCCTATTTCACACTGAAACATCCGCTTTCTACAGCGACCGAGGCTCCCATGCCGGCGAAACGCAGCGTCGTTCGCAATGGACGCGCCCGCGCCGCTGAATATGCCATCTACTACGGGGCGAACGCGGGATGGATGTGCTGTCACCCGGTTGTTGTGGCGGCTCGCAAACGCTACTACGCCATCCGGTGGTGTATATTTCGACGATTCTCGTACGCAAGAAACAAGAAACGACAGTACTGCTTATTTGCTGGCAAGTGGCTGTCTTGTAATGCACGAACACCAGAAAAACCACCGATGCCAGCGGTGTTGGTGGGTTAGTTTTTCTCTGCAAGACCGCAAGAAGCTCGGTCACGCCAACAGCAAGCTCGGTCACCTCTTTCACGAAATACGGAGGCGAAGTAGGCACAGAGTAGGTTAAACTCCTGTTGGTTTCAACATTCAGTTACGTGCACTGCGGCATAACAAGTGAGTAGGGCTTGGCCGCCCTTTTTCAAAATTCCTTGACTAGCGTTCCTATTGGTCCGCGGTGACCGATTCGGCGGCAGACCCCGCGAAAATCGGTCCGAGAGCGATCAGCGCGGAGAGGGCCCTTTCGCCGGATCTCGCCGCCGCCAAACCGGATTCGGAGCACTTTCGACGGCCGGAATGCTCAGTGTGAACGCGGCCTTAGAGAGTAGCAGTCAACAAGCTTCACAGGAATTTTCCTGTTAGCTAAGCAACCGTTTGTATGGAGGTTGAGGAAATTGGAGCATATCTCATGAAATCTTGCGAAAGCGTGAGTTTCATTGAAAGTACTTGTCTCGAACTGCGCCAATCGACACTCCGCCATTTTATACATTGCAGAATGAGAATACGTTGACACCTGCGACTAGCACCGGTGGCTCGAACAAACTAGTCATAATGAAACTGGTCTCAAATGGCCGCTTTGGTTGCTAAGCGACTCCTTTGGCTCCAGCATTCGTCGCCCTAGTTTTTCAGCAGCGCGAGTGCAGTCGCTAACCTTTGAACCAATCACACGGTCAGAGACACGACGGCTGCTTATTTACGGGGCTGTGGAAATGCCAATCATATATGAGTAGACCTGAATGCTTTGTGGCTACGAGTAGCAAGTCGTGCCAATGTCAACCATATGCTAGCAGACGTGATTTTTTGTGGCCACGAGTCGGAAGTCGTATCAGTGCGAACATTTATGTGTTGGCTCGAGTCGCTTTTGGGTCACTGGTCACAGGTGTAAATGATCCTTGTGGTTTTGGAAAGGTGTCGGTGCGTCGGCTGGCTTTATTTCTTTCTTAAGGGCTGATCACTTTAATGTCCCACGTTGTCATATGCTGTCGTCGTAGCTTGGCGCAACGCAGGCAAAACTGTAGCTATAGCTGTAGCAGAATGATCGCGCGCTCGCGCCAAAGACAAATCTCCTTCCTTGTGTTCTTCGAGAGCCTTGATTAAGACTTTGACGCAGGCAAATTGACACTTAACACAGCTAGACCGTACTGCAAAAATTTGCGCGGGACGAACGATGGGTTCAATTTGAGGCGCCGGACCTATCCCTCTAGGGCGCTGGCATCTAGAGGGACAGGCTGGGTGCACCGCACCTCACGTATTGAGGAACGCGCGGTTCGATGGTACCTGCGAGTGCACCACAAGGGTCACTCACCGGTGTCCCTGCCATGCTCGGCGCGCATCCCACAAGAATGCTCGGAAAGAAGCATCGCTGCCCGCGCAACGTATAACAATAACTACTTCAATGACTGCTCCACCACAGTATTTTCCGCACTAGCGCTTAACCCCTAATCATGTGTGGCATCGGTCATTCGGCACACTCCGATCATTTATTGCACTCACTACCATAGTGAATGATAGCATTTTCAGCCCACACTCATGCCAAAAAGCAGTCCTGTTCCGTTGTTGTTCGAGCGCCTTAATTATGACATAAAGTGTAGACATAGCTACTATGGATAGTGTAACACGAATACGTAAACAGCGTAAAAAATTTAAAAGAGGAAGCAAGAGAGCAATCGAAAGCGGGGAGGGGGGGGGGGCAATTTAGAAAAAATGGATAAGAAAATATAAGTAAAGATCTATGTGAAAACAGAAGAAACAAGAATGAAAGCGATTATAAAAGAGAAAAAAATTGAAGAAAAACAAAGAAAGCTCCAAACTCCTACACTTCTTTCACGCTTGACGCCACTCGGCCGTAGCTCCTACGATTCTTCTGCCACGCTCAACACGGGACAGGGCGGGTGGCTGAGCAGGTGGTACGCCTTTTACAATGCCTTGGGACTGTTTCGTGAAGCACAAGTGACTAAACTCAACTCCGCTCCATGGAGTGGTCATACATCTCTTATAGTGGCACACGTTTTTTTAATTTTCAGCCAAATTTTATACCTAGTTTTACCACTCCATGAAAGAAAGTGCATATAACTTAAAACGTTATGTCGACAACCAGCGTTTAACCTCCCAAAACCACGATGTGGTAGTAAGGAATGCTGGAGTGGAGGGCTGCGGAAATGTTAATATCCCAGTGTTTTTAAACGTGGACTGAATTCACACAGTGTAAGGCCCTCTAGCATTTCGCCTTCATCAAAAAGCAAACCGCGTGGCGAAATGTGATCATTGGTTTATAGTTATTCAATTAGGGCCCGATATATTCCGACGTAACATCCACGCGCACGCTGAGCAAAGTGAATCTACGCTAGCAAGACGTGAGTACTCTGACGCCAGGCGCGACCCGGCGGCAGCGGGAGCGAAATGCGCAATGCTTCGTTTCGCGCCGATGACGTTACTCAGAAAGCACCGCGTTTGCCCAAAGTATGTCTCTCTGCGTTACGGAGGAACACTTCAAGTACACTCTAACAAAGGGACGCCAAGCGCTCAAATGCGCATGCGTCAAGCTAATGTACGCGGCGCGTGCCTGGGATACAGTGTATAGGATTCGTATAACTGCGGCTGGCGTGGCATAGTGCTAGAGACTCTTTATTGTGTTTCAAGCGCTCCTTTTATTATAGCTGTAAAGGTGAAGGGTGCACATGCTATAAAATAGATTTCGCATTTGACCTGTGCGTATTATTTCGCAGCGACGGAAGAATGGAAGCGATAATTTCTGTAGATGTGCAAAATAACGTGATTTCACGTCGCAAACCACAAATCAGACTCTCGCTAGCTCGTCACAATCAGCCAGTCGAGAGCACTCTAAGCTAACTTATCTTTGGCATGCACACTTTCTCGATGGTTTCATTTCTGAAGAAGGCGGCCACATTAAAAGGTATTCAAGCGCACTCCAGCTGCAATAAAGAAACCCATGTTCAATATGGAGTTCATCCACCAAGGCGACATTCATAATAGTCTGTTCGAAGCTTCAGAGCCATGCGATTTAGTTGAACGAAACGTTCACAGCACCGTAAGCAACGCTTATAGCATCCATTTCCTGAACATGTATAGGTCAGCAAGAAGCGAATGCCAACTTGCTTGTTTAAATGACTCCACGCCAGAAAATTGAACGGAACCAGTGAAATGTCAAAAGAAGGAGTGTAAAGGGCAAAAAAGATTCGTCGCAAGGGCTGAAAGTGTCATTTAGAGGATATCGTTGCCGCGTAGCGTAACTCGCGTTCTTCTAATGCAATTGGATCAGTACGCAATGTAAATCCATTCCCACTTCTCACACTGTCACTTGGTATGTCACGCAAGAAGCCTGGTCTCGCATTGCATAATCTGATGAATTACAAAGTGTGCAGGCTTTCACCTTCTAGTGCTACAGAGGGTATTGGTAAATAAGCAGGGGCAGCAAAAAGGGGAGATAGGCACGAGTGTCCAATCGCCAGAGCGAAAAATTACTGAATCAAGGCATGGGAGCGGGCTAGTTGGTATTCTGTGTCTTAAACAGCTGAAGAGCAAAAAAGGTAACAGTTAACAGAGGGAAGAATACGGACAAGCGCTTTCGAGAAAGTTAGACACGTGGCATCTTTTTCCTGAGCCTGACAAAAACAGAGTAGGAGACGGGATCCATCTCTTGAAACGGGAGGTGCCGGCAGAAAGCATCCCATCACAAGTGGTCACCTTAAATATGCTAAGCGCGATTTCACTGCCGAGATAATCATTGACTCGCGGCAATGTTTTTTTTTTGCAGCTGTACTACACAACTCGACTCCTTATGGTTAGATACAGAGAGGATCACTAGGGGCAGCGATGCCCTCAGTGTTGATCTAGAAGTGTGTATTTAAGAGCCCCAGTGGGCTCGAGGGCAACAGATATACACGTGCTGCGTCCGAACTATGTGACACAAACGCGCTGCATCTTGCCATGCACAGTGGCATACCTTTAAGTGTCACTATTGTGCCCGCGCGTTACTTCATCGCAAATAGGGTGCCGTGCAGCTTCCACGCGTTTTTTTTATAATATTCTGGGCAACGTGATTTCAGCTCAGCTGAAGTAATTAACGGGCAATAACGCTGCAGTCGGCTTAAGTTTAATAACGAAGCAGTCTAGGAGAGAATATATATGATCGTTTTTTGCCGCAGCTGTTCACCGGAATTACACCGTAGCCTTGGACTTCGTCCATTCTGAGCACGGGGACCCGTGCTTTAACACCTCCAGCACGTGTTCGGCAACTCGGCCCAACGGCGCTGCGACAGTGTGCGTAATGTGTTACTTCAGACCTTCCAGCGGGTCGTGACAAACCTAACGATCCAAGCACGAACAGCCGCCCAGTTCCAGAATCCGAGCCAGCATGCCGTAAGGGACTACACCAGCTGCTTCGCCGTCTTGAACGTCAAGAAAATAGAGGTATTTCTACAATGCTTTTGCAACGGAATTGCACATACATGCCCGCTCCCTAATAGGCTTTTGCGTGCGACAAGCATTTATAAGTGGTGTCCTTATAAAAGGTCTATAGAAGGGACAACGCATGGCACTTGTGGTGAAGGCCGCTGATTCCTATCAGAAAAGAAATGAAGAGAGGTGTGGAGTATTGGTGTCTTTGGTTGCATCGGCGTCTTTGGTTGCGAGCAAAGAATCATCTTGTAGGTGATCGAAAACTTTTTAGAGATGCAAATGAAATAAAAGCTAAAAGTGTCTTCTTCTCAGTGTGGCTCGAACACGGGTTTTTCACTTGGCAAGCGGGTGTTCCGCCACACAGCAACGCTTGTGCTTGTGAATGCAGAGAAAAATTACTTGCTCTGCTGGAAATGGACAATGGACTGAAAGGAACATTGCGGATCACGATCACGTTCAAGCGGATCACGTTCACATGCCGAACCACATATAAATGCACATGCGCTTCACATGTGTATTTCGCTCAAGTGATGGACTGGGTCACGGTGGCGCAGAAATGACCACAGTGTTCCGGTATACCTTGTAAAACCAGCACCGCAAATGCCTTTTGTGATTTGATTTGCATTTTGAAAACCTGTGTTTGTTTCATGCTTTCCAAGTTTCGTGGCTAACCTAAGACAGAATAATGCTAGAATCTAAAATCACAAAACATATAAAACAATGCTTTGCGGACTACAATTGATAACAACAAGTTGAATAAACACTGACGTGAGCATCACTTGCGGAGTTGTGATTTTTCAAGACAACTAAAACAAACAAGAACTTACCTCAGAGAGCAACTTCATTATTCTGCTTGGTGTTAGGTTTGGCCTGGGGATTCATCTCTCAATCCCTTCGGCGCCCAGTCTTACCGACGCTGTCAAGTATTTGAGTGATTGTTCCAGACCACGCGGCGGGCAGAGGCGAGTTCACGTCCTTCAAAAGCGGACCTTTTGTCGTCGCTTCAAGCAGAAGCGGTGACTAATGGACTCGGCGACTCATCGGGCGACGGCAAAGCTGGCGTGGCCGGCGCCGGAGCTGACAGAGGAGCGGTGCTCCCTTTTGAGCCCCAATCACCAAGCCGACCAGCAGACTGCCTATGCTCGTCA
The DNA here is from genome assembly GCA_013436015.1 of Rhipicephalus annulatus. Lineage (NCBI taxonomy): Eukaryota > Metazoa > Arthropoda > Arachnida > Ixodida > Ixodidae > Rhipicephalus > Rhipicephalus annulatus. The sequence goes on from WOVY01013691.1 coordinate 15,142, forward strand.
TGCATTGTACGTGCTAGCCGGAGGGCGAGACGTCGTGTCGCCAAGACGCCGCTAACCATTCGAGAGAGGCCAACAGACAGCACCTTCCTGGAGGAGACCAACGGCCACCGCAAATTACCCCGCTAATTGGGCGAGCTGTGCAGTGGGCCCTTTGAAGTATGCGGCCAGGATCGTGGGAACGCTCGTCAAACGGCACACCCACGACGAGGACCAGCCTTGCTGGCGCCACGACAGTGCAGTGTTCACGTGGACCTTGCATGCTCGCCGTCCTCACCTGTGTGTGCGTGATTGGTGTTCGACTCGGAGAGGAGGAGCCCGACAGGGCATAAAACGAAGCAGCAGAGTGCTGGACGGAGCTCTCTGAACCTTGCTCTGAACTATGTGACGTTCAACCACCACGCTCGTGGTTTGTCAAACCACTATCCCTTGCTTTTCTGTAAATATGTGTAAATAATGTTATAAACCCCTGTTCTGTTTTCCCGTATCCTCCTGCGTTCCTCCTTCCAACCCGTAACAACTGATGGCAGCGGTGGGTTGCCATCATTCAGCGACCCTACTTCCTTCGCCATCGCTAACAACTGGTTGGCAGCGGTGAGATCGACTTCACGACATGGTGCTGTGCTGTGGTGAGTGCTTGGTCTTTGCTTTGACTTTCCAGGCTTCAATTGTGTGAGTTTATTAGAAGCTGGATTGTGTGTGGATTAGGGAGATTACCGTTTGTGAGTTTTGAGTTGTAGGGATCCCCTAATTATGTGTGAGATGCAGGACCAAAGTACAACGGCAATCATGTCGTGGAAAGCAATGCTAAGAGATGAACTTTTGTGTGTGAGTAAGCATCTAGGCATTGAAATAGAGGAAGGAATGAGTAGGACAGCGATTTGGATGCTGATCGCGCAAAAAGCCAGTGAGGACGAGATTCAAAACGCAGTAGAATTTTTTGAAAAACAGGAAAAGAAGGAACGGAAACGAGAGGAACGCGAACGAGAGGAACGGAAACGAAAGGAACAGGAAAGAAAAGAAAAGGAAAACAGGGATAGAAAAGAAAGAGAAAAAAAGAAAGATTGGAACGACAGAAAGAAAGAGAGCAGTGGGAGGAAAGCCTGAAATTAAAACAGCAAGAGAGAAAAAGATCAATACAGTACCTTAGATTGGCTCAAGTAAATTCGAGAATCCATGCATTCGAAGAGGGGGGAAATTTAGAGAGTTATCTAACCTCTTACGAGAAAGTTTGCAGAGAACTAGAGCTCGACGAGGAATATTGGTCTTTAGCCTTATCGAGTGTCCTTCCATGCAAATTGATGGGTAGGTTACTATACCTTTCCGAGGAACAGTTCAATAAGTACGAGGTAGCTAAGGCAGCTTTACTGCGGTGCTTCGGCATCAGAGTTGACAGAAAGCGAATAGAGTACAAGCTCACGAACGCTCCCGTGAAGAACGCGCGACGTTGTGCTGGTAGTAAAACCAAGCCTGAGAGAGGTCCGCGTGTCTCTTATAGCACCAAGGTGGATAGTGAGCGAAAAGGGGAGATAGAAAAACGGGAGCGAGGTGACAAGCGTGAGCGAGCACTCAGCCTAGTGGTTGAACTGTCGGAAGAAAAAGTCGAGGCAAGGAGGCGGAAGATTCAGCCATCCGCAACTGTAACGCACGAGAAGTGCGATAATCAAGTGAGTGAGGTGCAGCCCAGAGTTGTAGAGAAGGCGAGCACGTGTGAAGAGCGCAGCAGGTTCGAAGATGAACCAATTGCGAGAGCTGCGAAAGATGCTACTCTAATGAGAGAGGCCACTAAAGGTCAGAGCGAGTGCGACGAGGTGCTGTGCCAGTTAGCTGTTAGTGAAACAGCCAAGATAGCTGTAGAAAAGCTGGTACAGGTCTCAACTGTGTTTGTCGCGACGGTGGATCTTGCAAACAATGTGGAAGTAATCACGAACACCAGAGAAAGCTCCGAAGAAGTAGCGAAAGCAGAGAGTGAGAAGAACAGTGCGGTTGTAGGCAGCTCCCAGCAATGCGAGCTAGAAAGTTTGAGGGAGGGCAGCTGCACTGTTCCTAAGAGCGTCAAGCTGTCCGCCGATCTAGAGTGTAAAATAGGCGGTTTTTTCGAAAATCATCTAGACGGAGCGGCGTCGACAGCTGACGAGTGCAGTGAGAGTGTTAGCGACCTTGAGCTGCAAGCGGTAGGCCCAGAGACGAGTCGCAGAAAGCGGCGCAGACGCAAGAGACGTCGCAAAGTCGCGAGTGAGACAAGCAGCTCTGCGCATGTTCAGAAAAGTTTGAAGCCTATTAGCGCAGCAAGCAGGACTAGGCATTTTGCGTCAGCGTCAAAGTTCATTTGTATGCGTCTGAACTGTCGGACGAAAGAAAAGGGGACAGCGGGTCCTTTGCAAATGAAATCAAATGGAAGGCGCCAGTTTCGTGGGGTGCGTGAGCACAGGTTTAGCGCAGGTCAACCGGCCCGACAAGGCAACAGAGCTGAGAAATCAAAGTGCCGAAACACTGTGGCAGGTGGTGCAGAAGCACCCTTGAGTTGTAAAACTACCGATGACGCAACCCGAGGCTAATTTCCTAGCGGTGCAGGAAATGTCGGTCGCAGACGTCGCCATAGACAAGTGAAGGGTACGCGCGCGACAAAGCGAAGGCACAAAGGAGGAAGCAAGCATCGGGGAAAAAGGAAAGAGGGTGGCTCATCGGCCAGTTCAGCGAAGAGGCCTTGGTGGCGGGAAGTAAGGCGCCAGCGGCAAAAGGGTAGACCACAGCGCGCATTCGCGCGACGGAATGCGCGGTGGAAATTTAGAGCTTTTCATGGAAAAGAGTGTCGACGAGGTCCTAGAAGAAAGACGACAATAGCTAAACACCGCTCGGCTAGACCAAATAGGACCCCGTCGCTCTTTCCCTTGCATTGCTCGAGTTCCCTCCGCCGGATTGACAGAGGACGGCCGAAATCGCAAACGAGGCGTAGCGCTGCCGTTCAGCTTGTAGCACTTACGCGACGTTGCCTCGGGCACCCTCGAAATCCGCCAAGTCCTCGACTGCCATGAGTGCGATTGAAGGGAGGGACAACTGTAAGCTGGTGAGTGAACTGAGGAGTGTTCTTAGTAGCATGCCTTTTGCTTATTTTTGGTTTTGAAGTAATACTCCTTTGTCCTCTCCCAGGCTAGTTTGTTTGGATACAGTTTTCCCTTCTCGATTTTCTAAGGGCATTATACGTGTTTTTAGTAGAGTTACAAGGAAAAGGCCTATGGTTAAGGTGTGCGATTGGTGTGCTAACGCTCTTTGGATGAGAGTATGATGTCGTGCTATGGCGCACAGCAATGTGCGTTCTTTAAAAACATGGGCTGCATGAAACTACATCCAGTTAATGAGCTTGTTAGTACACGAGTTGCATTTCCCTTTGTTATTTTAGTATGTGCTCAGGGATCAGGTGAATTCTTTCGCTGAGCGTAATGTTATACCGAACGTTGAGATTAGAGATGCGTTTTAATGATTTACACAGTTCGATATCTTGAGAAAATTTACGTTCAGATGAGGGTTTAAGGATACCTAGGTGAGAGAGATATCACCTATGGTTAGGTGCGTGTGGGTATGCTAGCGCTCTTTGGATCAAAGTAAGATGTCGTGCTAGAGCGCACAGCAAAGTCATGTGCGTTCTTTAAAACCATCGGCTGACATGAAACTACATCCAGCAAAGGAGCGTGTTAGCAGACCAAGTTTACTTCGTTTTGTTGTTTTTGTGATCACTTAGGGATCATATATGATCACTTGAGCTGAAAGCACTGCGTTCACCAAAATTTTGAGACTAGATACATTTCTAGGATTTATAAGACGCAGTTTGATTTGGTGTGAGAGAGTTTTGTTCGCGTCAGGGTGTCATAAAAGTAGGTACTCTCGACCACACCTTGCAAGTATGTATTGAGAGAATGAAGAAAGCGCCCAGATAACTTGGGTATAGGGTATGGCAGCATTGGTGTGAAACCTTTGTATTTGGATTGTGTTTCATAAAATTAGTCAGGAAATTAAATGTCAGTTACAACTTAGTAGTGCGGATGGTAGGAGAAAGCTAGTTTTGAAGTAGTGTGATTACGGTTTATGGGGCCAAATTGTATTTGCCTTTGTGTGCTTTTCTCACACGGCAATTTGTTCCATCTTTAGTAAGCATCTCCACAGCCATGATTGTTGTAACTTTGGCGGCACAAAATTGTTTCAAAATTTTAGCGTACAGGTTTCTCTTTTGTTTGTGTTTTGAGAAGCCTGGAGGGTTTTAAGCGGTTCCAATGTGCTTGACTGCAGCATGGTATTGTGTTGTGTGGTTCGCCTTGCTGTTGTCGGTCATTGTGAGCTGGATTGGGAGTTGGTTTCGAGTACGCAGCTGGAGAGAACAGCCAGGCCATCGTCCTCGTCACCACCCATTCTCTTCGTGCCCAGCGGTTGGGAGCGCTGGCCAGCCGAGATTTTCCGGGCGGCGGAGGAGCTGTTAGGTTTGGCCTGGGGATTCATCTCACAATCCCTTCGGCGCCCAGTCTTACCGACGATGTCAAGTATTTGAGTGATTGTTCCAGACCAGGCGGCGGGCAGAGGCGAGCTCACGTCCTTCAAAAGCGCACCTTTTGTCGTCGCTTCAAGCAGAAGCGGTGACTAATGGACTCGGCGACTCATCGGGCGACGGCAAAGCTGGCGTGGCCGGCGCCGGAGCTGACAGAGGAGCGGTGCTCCCTTTTGAGCCCCAATCACCAAGCCGACCGGCAGACTGCCTATGCTCGTCATGCATTGTACGTGCTAGCCGGAGGGCGAGACGTCGTGTCGCCAAGACGCCGCTGACCATTCGAGAGAGGCCAACAGACAGCACCTTCCTGGAGGAGACCAACGGCCACCGCAAATTACCCCGCTAATTGGGCGAGCTGTGCAGTGGGCCCTTTGAAGTATCCGGCCAGGATCGTGGGAACGCTCGTCAAACGGCACACCCACGGCGAGGACCAGCCTTGCTGGCGCCACGACAGTGCAGTGTTCACGTGGACCTTGCATGCTCGCCGCCCTCACCTGTGTGTGCGTGATTGGTGTTCGACTCGGATAGGAGGAGCCCGACAGGGCATAAAACGAAGCAGCAGAGTGCTGGACGGAGCTCTCTGAACCTTGCTCTGAACTATGTGACGTTCAACAACCACGCTCGTGGTTTGTTAAACCACTATCCCTTGCTTTTCTGTAAATATGTGTAAATAATGTTATAAACCCCTGTTCTGTTTTCCCGTATCCTCCTGCGTTCCTCCTTCCAACCCGTAACAACTGATGGCAGCGGTGGGTTGCCATCATCAGCGAACTTCCTCCTCCTTCCCATCTCTAACATTGGGCAAAAGCATTAAAATATTAAACTAATCACTCTTATACTCACACTAGCACACAGTGATGTTCCGTGAAAGATTACAGGTGAGAGAGAAGTTCTGACAGCGCTGTAAAGTCGGATTTACTTTAATCAAGACTCGGGAAGTCTGGACGCTGAAAACAATCTGCATTATCTATTTTCTCTTTCTGTCTTTTCGTGCTTAATTTATCATCTTATCTATTGCGCACCTCTCCTTACTCATTCAGTGTGTACATGGCAAATTGTGCGTGTGAAAGACTTGGGCTTGTTGGCAGATGACACCACTGCAATAGCACATACTGAAGGAAGGGTACGCAGTACTCAAGATACATAACACAAGCGCTACATGAACTGCCAGTCATTTTCTGCGCTTGGAGAAGCAAAACCGAAATGCATGATGCGAAGACATAGTAATGAGATTCACAAACATACTGAGACGTTATAGAGCGCAATTAAGCCAAGTGTTGATTTTTTCTAAGGCACAGGCATAAAAAAAGAATCAATTCCTACGATAACTCGGCAAAGAAAGACACGTATAAAATATAGGAAGGTTGGCCCTGTGTGCTCAGTCTTTCGTCCTATATAATGCCCACAATGCTTGCGTATATATTCTTTTTCTTAATCAATTACTGTCTCACTTAACCATGTACGACATCTTTCAGTGTTTAGTCTTGTATATCACACACATACAAAAAAGTGAAAATGTAGACATCTTCATTTTATTCTTTTTGTGCGCCTTTTGTCAGCACGTCTTTGAGTGAACTCTTTCTTTCTGACCAGTTGCTGTCGGCTTCGCTCATGCGAGGCTGTTGTGGCCAAACAGTATAGATCGTCGTGAAACAGACCTGTACATGCCATAACAAATATGAAGTGGTAGCGATAACCTTAACGTCGCATCACCCGAGATGTAGTACCTTGTGTTTGCAATTTACTCCATCAAAGTAAATTTATAGGCTTACAGAAACGCATAGAAGAGATATAGCAAACCTTGACAACACTCGCATTACCGAGATGGAGGGAAGAATTGGCATGGAGCATTCTACATAAAGAGAATGCATCTATATACTAAGAAACAAAAAAGCCCTATAGTTTCCTGCAACCCTAGGAAGTGAAACGAGTGCTCATGCAGAATGTTGAAAGAGAAAGAAGAGAAATGCTTATCGCTTTCGCATAGTGTATTCAATGACCAAGTGTCACTTTATTTTTGACATAAGAATATACGCTTGCAGGAGCTGAGAGAGCAAGGAGGACCGGGACTCCAGAACTCTCTGCAGCAGCCCTGGGTGCTCCGGAATCCATCAGGAGGACGCGTCGCGCCCAAAAACCACACACTAGATCCCGTGTTTGGGCGGCCACGCGTTCAAATTCCCCCGCACCTGATGAACTACTTTCCTCCCGAGATTAAGAAAGGGATCGAGCGGCACACGGCTTGTAAGGTGGCAGATGCTGTTACACCCATTGAATTCGCACGTAGATCCTAATCGTCCTCTTCTGGCAGTGAATGTTAAAACGAGCCGAACGCGTATTAGTTTCTTCATTCGTTTGATGTTTTTGTCGGTTTTCAGCTGGTGGTGGTGCGGCTTCTGTGGCGGTGCGTTTTGGATATGTACGCAGCTGTTATACAATGGAAGACCATTGGGCAGCGGTAAATTGGACCCAGTACCATGTGCAAAGTGCATCTTACGTGCCATGGTACCACTATGCTCCACCTGCATCGTTTTACCAGCAGCATCAGGTGCACCATTCCTATAATTATGTAGGGCCTCAAGAAGGCTGTGGAGTTTATCAAGCGCAGTTGCGGGACTACCATACCCGTGCGTGGCCAGACACTTCCGGTCAAGCCAGCAAGCAAGCAGCATCAGTGGTGGGCAACAAGATGGAGAGATCAGAAAGTGAAGATTGTGTCCTTGAAGACTGTCATGACCCCCTGCCCATGGAAATTTCACCATCGTCAAGTCCTGCGCTCAACATTTCAACGAAATGGCCCATTAAATGTGCTGGTTCTGAATTGAAAAGCCATCTTCTGGGTTCCAGCCCAACAATACCATCTATGTTGACGACTATGCAGTTTTCTCCCATTAAGATATTCGAGACATCAGCACCAGTACTGTCTCTATTGGCAAAGTGCAACGCTTGCATTGCACTTTGCCAATAGTGACAGTACTGACACCGCAATCCTTCTGCTTGGTGATTTTGCAATGCGGCGCTTGTGCCAGGCGGGAATGAAAGCACGCGTCACGGGATCGTTACAGTTCCCCTAATGTGCTTATAATTGACTGTATTTGTTGCGCATATTAGGAAGGTTCCTTGAGGGAATCTTGTTTTATAAAACTTTGGGCTATACGGTCACTCGCAAGTATGTTGTCGAGTTAAGTCGATTTTCGAGTTAAGTCTGCCCTCTCGGAGCGCAAGACCAAGCCCGCTCCAAGGCGGCCAGACAACCCACGGCCATGGAATACAAGACCACCCACGAAAGATGCAAAGAAAGGTGCGGCAGGAGCAACGACAAGGGTGAACTCCCAAAGTCCCGGCACAGGTCCTCGCAGCAAGGTCGGAGAGACGCGAATCCCGACCCAGACCAAAGCCGAATTCACCAAGGAGATCCAGCGACTGGGTGCGCTGTGCGAGTCCAGAACCAAGGAGCTCACCATGCTCAAGTTGCAGCTCAGGCATGCCTCGGCCGGATTCGCCTCTTTCGCTGTTGTCGTCCAACACCTCAGTGCGCAGGTTTTGCAGAACAACTCGTTTTGTATTCCAAAGCTGTCTGAGGAATTGCGGAAATTGCAAGAAGAAATTGAGAAGGCTCACATTGCTATTGAGGAGTACAAAAACAAGATAGAGGAGCTCAAGCAGAGCCATGAAAAGGAAATAATCTCATTGAGAAAAGAGTTGGAAGCGTCACACAAAAAGAGGACGAAAGAGTTGGAGGAAGCCCACCAGAATGAACTGACTGGGTACTTGGAGGCTCACACACGGAAGCTTGAAGAAATTAAGGCATTTTACACGGATGCACTCGATAACGCCCGCAAAAACAGTAATGAAACCTTGGACGCTATGAAACAGAGGTACTGAGAAAAAATTGATGCGATCAATGAGGAGTATTCACTGCAACTGGACTCCATCAATGAGGACCACCAAGCACGGCAAAAAAAAAAAACTTCAGCAGAGGTACGAAGCCCTTCAACAAAAATACAAGCAATTGCAGCAACAGGCCAGGGAGCTCCAGGAGTCCGTACTTTCAGACACAGACGCCAAGATCCAGAGGCTTTCCAAGAAAAATGAGGATCTACAGAAGGAAGTGGAAAGCTTGAATGTTGTTCTTGAGATGCGTGCCAATCAGATACAGAACTTGCAACATGCCAAGATAGAACTGGAACGAAAGGAGGAAGAATTGGACCAGTGCAAGGTAAAAATGCAGAAGATGAAGGCACGCATTGAAGACCTTCAGGAACTGCTCAATGAGCAGTTTTGTGGAACAAAAGAGGAACAATAGAGGAACAAAAGTTCCAGTAAATGAACCATGCACTTGTCCAATAAAGCTAGATAAAGCTATTGACTGGCAGAAAAAGTCTGGTAGTTCATCAAAGTATGAACCACCCAAGTTACATAACATCGAGTATGATTTAATATTAAGCATGGGCCTAAAGCAATAACTATGAATGATATGCAAGAAGCACCCCGAAAGTGGGTGGTGGTCCAACGAGTGAATGGTGTGGCTAGGCTCATTACTTTCTCTGGTAAATTTCCCGTGTCACACAATGTGAACACTGCTAATGTGATCGGCGACTAGCCTACTTGAATTACAAGCTCTTCCGGAAAGCTCTAGGCATTCTTCAGCACGTGAATGCGCTGGTTATTGTGTGTGCGCTGTATTTTTATTCTTTGCACTCGTCGCAACATTGGAGGGATTACGTTTTTTTTTTGACGCTCCCGCATTTAATTTGCCTACGTCTGTGGTCGCCGTTCCGATACCATCGCCCTTCATGTTATACGGGTATGTGACTCATATGACTGAAGGAATGTTTCATGACGACAACAAAACGGTTTTCTTGTTAGTTTTGTCGTGGCCGTACACTAATGTTCATCAAGCCTTCGTGCCTCCAATTCCAATTTTGGACTACACTGAGGTAGTGTGGTAACTGCGAGAGCACGAAGACGTAGAGAACCAGATTGACACAAAAGTAGATAAAGATGCTCAAAGCACTTTGGTTCCCTAAAAAGTGCTCTGCATTTTAAAAATTCACTATGAAATTTTATTGTATGATGAAATATATAATGTTGGGGAGGCCACCATCGACATATCTGTATAATGCAGAAAGTTGTGAGATGATGTGTAAAAACATCGCGTGTAATAGACCGATCCCACAGGCCAGTTTCGCGACGCCACCGCTGCCGCGGCAGCCGCGGTGCATGCCGGTACTTGTAGTCGTCCGGGTGCACCAGCCAGCCGAAGTGCCTGAGCGTTCCCTTTTCGATAGATTTTTCGGTCGTGTGGAGCCGTCTTACGATGGGAGGATTTACGTGCTGTGTTCCTGGATGCTACAACAACAGCACAAGGGATAAAGGCTTGGGTTTCTACGTCTTTCCTAAAGAGCAAAAGCTTCGGGAGACGTGGATTCAGCGTATCAACAGGGCTGGACGGGGCGGCAGGTAAGACATCTTATTAAATGTATAGTGCCGCTTTGAAACTAAATAAGCGTATTGCGGTGGTTTTTTTTATGTGAATGTTTAATCATGAAGCTTAGCATACCAAAGAATATGATCTTTGCTCACTCTGCCTGCGTATACTCTTACCGGATAGCTCAGCCGCGGTTCGCGGTTGTGCATGCCGGTCATTTTTTAGCGCATCTTCCTTATTCTAGCGTTTTTTGTTACCGCTGCGTACTAATATTATTATTATTACGAGTTGTAGTGCTGAGGTCTTTTAGTTTTCCATGTTGCGCAAGTGCAGCACCGCGTACGCGGCTTGCGTTTTTTTTTTTTTTTTTTACAACGCAAGTGGCAAGCATGCAGGCATAAGGGGAAGGCAAGCTCATTGACGAGGCTCTCCTAATAGCTCTACCGTACATCGAGACCTTACTTTTTAGAAACGACGTAACGTACTTCACGGCACGCTTGCAACAACTTACCCAGAACTCGTTGTGCCAAACGGCGATTAGCTTTCGCGGATCACCCTCGATGCAAACGGTGCCTCTGTAATCTCGTCCTTTCCGTAAAATAGTTATCTGGTGCATGCACGCGGCCGATTTCGCTGCACCTATGCAGATGAGTGGCACAAACAGCTGTATAATTTACCTGTGTGTGGCGTTGTCGAGTGAGGCTGAAAATTAAAATTACATTTGTCATTTGCCCTTGACTGATATGGAACTTTTTGTACATTAATCAAGAGAAAGTGATACTGTTGTCTTGCAGTGGTAGCATGCAGACTGGACATTTAAAAGGAACCTGAAAACGCAGTAGGTGATGTTCAGTGTCATATGAAATAATGCTGGAACTTTTTGTGCTCAGGTTCTCCAAGTTTACGCCTACCACGGGACACCGAGTATGCGGTGCCCACTTCGAAGGAGGAAAAAAGACTTACATGAACAGAGTGCCCACAATCTTCCCGCTGAGACCGCAAAAGGTGGAAAGGAGGCGACCACTCATAAGGACACAGGTAATTTGAGCGCAAGCAATGCAGAGAAATAGCATTACGTTGTTGCATATGCACCACTGAATATTTTGTTATGGCTTAATGCAGGCAATGGCTACTTAAGGGTTGCGCTACTGCGTAAAAAAAGCACTGATGCCGAGTAAACTTAAACTCGTGTGAAGGTATAAAATGCAGTATTGGAAATCTCACCTGCAGCTGCACAGTGTGTTGTAAAAATCACTGAAACACATGGCTTTCTTTTTTCATTTTCCCCTGACAGCCGGAACTTCCCAACAGTCCAACTGTGGCACCCCAGCACGACCCAGAAGTCTCAGGCTCTGCCATAACTAGTAGCAGCAGCGACAGTGAAGACACCGCACAGCAAAGCACTCTACTCATGGACCATGCCTACAGCAGCCAAGAGTCAAGCTATGACCAGCTTGCCAAGAAAGTTGCTTGCCAAAATAATATAATAACTGAGCTAGCAGAAAAGGCTGAAGCTGCTTACGCGCATGTTGAAGAGCTCAACCGCCAGCTAAAACGCTCTCAACAGGACCACGCTGAAGCAAAAAAGCTATGTGACCGCCTTCAGCAGAAGAATAGGTGCTTGCGGCTTGAGCTATCCTGTATGCAGAAGAAAGTCAAGAGGTGCAAGGCTGAAGCTACACAAAAGATTGACATCACGTATGAAGCCCTTGTAGAAGATGAAAAGAAGCTGCGGTACTACACTGGCTTTACATCCAGAAAGTCCTTCGACAGTTTTTGGTCCCTACTTGAACCAGATGCGAAAAAGCTGCGGTTCTGGCAGATGAAGGAAACGGAGAACGAGGACCGGAACTTCATCCTGCCTTTGAAGACACAGCTTGTGCTCGTCCTGATGAGGCTACGGCTGGGCCTTGACGGCCTTGACCTTGCGTACAGGTACGCTGCCAACGTTGAAGTGTTTTTTTTTTTTTGCATCAGTACTCATTTTTGCCTTTGCATAAGGTCCAAGTGGAGTGACTAATGAAACTCTGTTACCATGCCAATACATTTACGCGGGCATACTGTGTATAATGTTATTTATGAATATGCTGTGAGGGAAACAAGCATAACCCAATCAGCCCGAAAGGAGCCATGAAGACAAAATACGAGTTTGCTTTATTCAAAAGATTTGGTATTTTGTAATACCCTTAGTGCTTGTCCGGGAGCAAACGAACTTTCATTCACTGAGAAATTCAAGTTTAAGCCAAATTTCAGTGTTCCTGCCGAGCGTAGCTGGTTTTGTTAGTTACTTTGTGCATAGGGGGAATGCAGCATGCTGTGTATTCGTACGTTCCTCAAAATATCAGCAATGGTATGCAGCACTTTTTCACTTATCGTTTATAATGAAAATGACTGGAAGTAACAAGGTGCTTACACAAAAGGAATTCAGTACCGTTTAAGCATCTTCTGCAATGACATCTTCATTGCAACCATAGGTTCTTTTGTTTGTGCTGCAGAAAATTACTGATGCGCATTTTTTGCAAATTTGTTTTTCGTACAGGTTTGGCGTTTCTACGTCAACCGTTTCGAGGATCTGGGTAACATGGCTGGATTTTTTGGACAACAGGCTTCGCCAGGTATGTCAGCACCAGTTATCTTTTTTTATTGCCTTTTGTTTGTGGTCTCTGTGATGGCCGCGACAAATTGCAACATTTATGGGAAGGGAGAAAGGGGACTGGATGGAATTTTAGGTATAAAAGGCCAACTGTACACTGATCAGTCGCGTAGCCAGGGTTCTATTTCAAGGGGTGTTTGTCAGCCTTCCCCTCATGGCCAGATATATTAGCCCCCACTACTGCCTTTCTGTCTGTCAAGATACCTGCTAAGAACGTACAGGTAATTTAATTCCCCGAAGCATGCTTTTTTAAGCTTACTGCAAGATTGCTCAGCTTGAACACCTTGTGTTTGCATTCTAAGATGGATCGATTGAATTAAAGTAAATTTCAGTAAAACTACTCGTTAGGCAGTTGGTGCACGCTTGTAAAACCCAGAGCGCAAAAATACAACACAGGCGAAGCACAATGGGACAAGCACTCACTCTCAGCTAAAAATTATTGGAAGCAACGTCACATGTCACCTCACCTTAAATGTACTCATTTCACTTTTTTTATTCTGCGGGTTGCTACATGGCTCAGTGCCCGCGGCGTTGTGCTGCCCAAGGATGCGGGTTCGATTCTCGGCCGTGGCTTCCGCTTTTCTTACGCAGGAAAAAAGCGAAAATGCTCGCATGTTCGAGATTAAGGTGCTCGGTAAAGGTTCCCATCTGATCAAATTAAACTGAAGCCCTCCACTACAGTGCACCTTATAACTTATGTAGTGCCTGTGCATTATAACTCAATAAATCAATCGATGAACCTTCTGGGTCTTACAGCACATGCCCAATGCAGTAAATGATTTTATTTATATGTAACGATGCTTCCAAAAAAGTTTTGTTGAGAGAATGCTTATCCCAGCATGCTTCTCGTGTGCCCGTGTCTTTTTTGCTAATTTTTAGAGCATTTGTAGATTCATTTGACAGTGTTACAAGCTGTGATGACTCATCTTGCGGTCTCTACTGCAGAGCAGTGCCAGTACTTGTGGCAAAAATCAAAGGTGGAGAAGGTGACTTTTTAAATCGTACATTAAGAGCAATGGGGAGATTCATGTGCATTGAGAATGCAGTCTTAGATCCTTCGCATAGATCCACCACTCTAAGACCACTCTCCCCGCCCGTTCCTAAGCCACTGATGATATTAATGTAAAAAATATGAAAACCCACTTTTCCTTCTTTTTTTCAGGTCCCAACTTGGATGCCTCCCCACCTGTGCGACAAGTACAGGCCACAAGCTTTCACTGACAAGGGCTACACCACTGTTGACGGCATCCTCGACTGCACCGAAATTTTCATCGAAACCCCCTCGTCATTCCGTGTACAGAGTGAGACCTATTCCTCGTACAAAAAGCACAATACTGCAAAAGGGTTAGTTGTGTGCAGCCCGAACGGCTTTGTTATGTTCGTGTCCGATCTTTCTCCTGGGAGGCTGTCTGACAAGGCCCTAACAAAGGCTTCCGGTGTGTTGGAAAAGTTCTCACCAGGGCGAAGTTTGATGGCTGATAGGGGGTTCACCATCGAAGAAGAGTGCAAGGAACTTTCACTGCACTTGAACATTCCGCCATTCATGGAAGGACGGCCTCAACTGTCTGAAGCAGATGAAACTGAGACAAGGCTTATTGCCAGTGTGCGCATACATGTGGAAAGGGTCATTCGGAGGATAAAGACCTACAGAATACTCTCACAGGTGTTTCCAAACAGCATGTCTGGACAACTGAACAAGGTGTGGCATGTTTGCGCACGCTTGACAAACTTTGTGGGTGAGCCATTGCTGTGAGCAGATGTGAGTGAAGTCTGCATGTCTGCTGATAGGCTGCGCCAGTTCGCTTGCACTACATTTGACTACTTTTTTGGCCATGCAACACAGCCAGAAATGGGAAGGATATAGGCCATTGTGCCTGTTCTAGGAACTGCTCACCGTCTCTCCAAGCTTTTTTATTCACCTTAGCCCAAAACAAGGAACAACCCAATCCCTTCAGGAGGGCACGTACGAAGAGCCGTATCCTTCCCGTGCACATTCAAGCATCATAAGAAATGTCCCTGCCTAGGTTTTGTATTCAGTTTATTTGCTTTGTTTACTTGGTCATTCCCTTATTCTCTAAATTTCTTGAGAACTACGTTTACTTGCACGAAAAGATGTGTTGTCTGCATTGACCCCCCTTTTCTTTTTTGTTGTCATAACGCATTGCTACCTGTACTGTCATGAACGTGCATTATGCAATAGCCATACTCTCTTCATCTCTGTCACCATTTCAAACAGCGGCACGTTTTGATGCTTTCCATTAAAATCGAAGTGAACCCATGCCTGGCGGTGTCAATGAATAGGTACATACATTTATTTCGATAGGGTAAAAGCTCGTGATCGTGGCCATAGCTGCCCATTGAGAAGCATACTTGTATGGGCTATCACCATATTGTCCCCTTGTGTCCAGCCATCCAGTCTGCTGTGGTTTAACATAAACATGAAAGGTTAATTAACAGGCTGACGTAGCCTTTTAATGCGTGACAGCATTCATTGATAAACTGAAGGTATGTTGAGTGTATCATTTCCTGCATAGAAACCAGCTGCAGGAGGATAATGGAGCTGTGAAGAAACGGCGTTACACAGTGCTCGAGTAAATTTCAAGAAGCCTGCAACCGCCTGTTTTGCAAGAAACAGTTGTCTAAAAATATTTTCCACATAGGGCTCCAGTACAGTGGTTTATTTGACATTGTTTTCGTGCTTCCCGTAAACTGTGTAGGGCCTTCAGGAAAACAAAAAAAAAACAGGCCAGAAGGCACATGATAGTACAGGCCTACACACTAGCAGTGGTGGGTAAAAAGTAGGGCCATAAAAGAAGCGGGTCACAACACATCATAGCACAGGCCTACACATTAGCAGTGGTGGGATAAAAGTTCGAATAGCTCATGCCAAGTGACACGTGAGCAGGTGCCTCGCTGTCCCACAAAACACTGATTCATGGAAAGCTGTGGCATGTGTTACCGGTCTGCTTGTTTAATTCACCTTGAATTAATTCAAAATGAAGGCGAAAAGAGAAGTACAGACAATGCAGCAGTAAAAGAGCCCGTCAATGTAACATTACATTGAACAAAGTGGCAATGAAGACAGACACAAATAACACAAATACCCTATCAGTAAAGAAGCAGTTAATAAGTATCACCAGGCTTTTACCTCCACAGTACGTAAGCAAGCTTAGGTGCCCCGAGAATTTTTTTAAATTCCACATAAGTTGCTGTTTTGGAGCAAGGCCGGCCCTTACAGTAGCACGCAAGCCATAATGGTGTGAATATTAGTAGCAACAATAACGCCAGTGGTGCAGTTTCGTGTGCTTCATGGCATAAATAAGCAAGCCTATGCCTCCATGAAGCACACAGACGCTTCACACTGGAGGGCCTCACGCTCATTTGTACTATTTTTCCCCAGCGTGGTCAAGTTATGCACGTGAATGATGTACAAAGAAAGAGGGTAGACTGTTCTTGTTAACGCAGAACAAAAATGCACAAACCTCATACATAAACATCTTTGTTGTAGAAAAGGCAATTTACAGGCACAGAAGCAAAACTCTGGTGGGCTACTTCTACTGGCTTGAAGTATTTATGGTATGACAGAACACACGCACAAGCTTGAAAACATTTTCTAGCTTTACTTTACCAGTTACTGGAAATGTAGGGAAGCAAGTAGCTGGAAGTAAAAAATTTGCAACGTTCTATGAATTCCGTGAAGAAACTCTGGTCAAATGGCACGGAGATTTGTCGGCACTCTTCCTTGCTGTAAACAAACAGCACGCAGGTGTTCAGACCAGTCACACCCATCTGCACTTGCACCTGAGTATAATAGCCACTACTTTTTTTTAGTTCCCCAGCACGCAACTGCCTTTTGGCAAAATCTTGAATTTTTAGGGGCACTTTGATCTCAAGCAGCCGTGGTGCGCAACATTTACACTTCACGAGCCCATCTGGGCTTGCACCTAGAAAAGCGTGATGACGAGAGAGGAAGAGGCCAGTTTCAGTCACCTCAAGCTCCACGTGGCTGTCATTTTTGTCCTGAAAGGCTTTCCTGGCTTCACGCTCACACATCAGGCCTCTCTTCATGGCAAATGTTGCCCTGCCTTTCTTTTTCCCAACCACTGCTGCGATGAGACGTCGGGGATCATGCGGCCCCATTTTGGTTTGGCACGTCCTGACCCATGTGTAAACTCTATGCGCTACAGATGCAGTGATCAGACCCTCCCTATACATATGCCAAAGGAGGCAAGCACTTTGCAGTCGTGTGGCTGCCTCTACGGCTGTAACATCTTCGTCTGTGTATGACAGCAAAGCATTCCCCTGTTTGGCTCGCTCCAGCCACCTTAAAGGTAGCCCAGCCACATCTTCGGTAGCGGGGCTCTCAACTTTTCTTTGTTTTTCGGGAAGAAAGTCATTTGCTTCAAGTACGTCTGCGAAGCAATCGAGCCCACATTCTTTGAAGTTTCCATGCAAGTTTATGAGGCTCAGTGTTGACAGATTCGAGTCTTGTGTTCTCAAGCATGAGTAGGCTGCTCGTTTTTTGTGAAGCCTTGGTGCATCACTGATTTTTTCAGTGGTGTCCTTGGAGAATACAATCTGTTGAAATTGCTCAGTCACTTTTTTTGGATCCCGCGGGTTGTACCACTGCCGTTCACCTTCAGTGCATGCAATGGCATTTGGTACTTCAGTGAGATCATGTTGCGCAATGTGCATCAGCCCGTACAAAACGCAGCAAACATGTTTGCAGACACCACCTTTCCCAGCAACACATGAGCAGCTGCCACTGACAAGCTCCCCATCACACTTAAGCAACTTCACCCCAACACTGTACACTGTCCGTGTTGCCATGGATGCCAGAACTTGTGCCTTCACCACGGTCTCTGCGGTGTCTTCAGTTGAAAACACCAACTTTTGCAGGTGGCCTGATGTGAAAAGCCGCAGGCCAGCATCTCGATGTTTTCTAGCGCCTTTACTTTCAGTGTACCTGCATGAAGAATAAACGTTCACGTTTACATGCTGTGCAGGACTTTTTCCTTCCAGAATATACATTTACACATTCCACCCTTTAGTTAACTGTTGCATAATAAAAATAATCCCACTTTCAGGCCTGCAGAAACAGCTGAAGAAATTTTTGTAATTGTACTTGGCTAGAACAGTTGGCATGAGTACATTCCTGTGCATAAACACCTTTTCATTCCCTACACAAATTTGCACACTCCCACTTTTTGTCCATTGTGCAAGTTCTGAAGATATAGAACTAAAACTAATTTAAGAAGAACTGTCTACTGCAATCAGATATGTAAAAAACTTCATTTTAAAGTGACCTCAAATTGTAACAGCAAAATGGTTGGGAGCGCGCTAGTTGGCACGTATTCGGTGGGAATCAGTGGAACTTTGTCGGAAACACACGGCACACTGTTGACTTTGTTGATTGGGAGCGACTGAAGTAATAGCCGGCGGAACAAACTTTCAGGAAGATGGGGACGATCGAGTAAGTCGGGCTCGACTCGATTCTGGGCGCTTTGTTACGTGGTCTGAAACTTCACGAAATAATGTGAGGGGAATGGAGGAGAGAAATGCCAGCTTAATATTCATTTCTCAGCAATCAAGAGTTGTTGGTCATTGAATAAAAGCTGAGAAAAAACGCACAATGTGCGTTATTTTCCAGCTAACACACAAGTTACTCAGACCCCGCGCGTTGCTCAGTGCCTAAGGCGTTGTGCTGGACGAGGGAGAGAATGCAGGTTCGTATTCTCGGCGCGCGCGGCGCGTTTCTGATGGAGGTGAAAAAAGCAATAACGCCTGTGTTTTCAATAGTTCCGGCGCACGACAAAATCCCCCAGGTGGTCAAATTAATACGGAGCCCCTCCACTACGGCGCGCCTCATGCCTGCATTGGCATCGGCTGATTAAACCACACAATCAACTAAGTTACTGAGGCCTGTAGGTACCACTTTAATAAAGAGAGAATTTTTGCATACTACAGAGCAGCCTACAAGATGGGTAGAGCTTTGTGGCACTAGGAATAGTTCAAGAAACGTTACACTTTCTGAGAACATTTGGGTGTCAGCATGCTCTTTTTTCCAAATCGCACTCATCAGTTTTAGAGAATCATGCCGAGTGTAAGTTTTGCATACCTGACAATGTGCCTTTCCAAAGTATGGGTTCAGGGAGCTTGTTTGTGCAGGTCCACCCTTGACTGTTGTGGTTCTGTAATACAGATGCCATGGCACAAGCATTCACGGAGCTGCAAAAAAAAAAAAAAAACAGAGCCTGAAGGTTAGTTTAATCTGAACATAGCCAGCTAAACTTTCTGCTAAGCCAATACACTTTCTTAGATTACATATTTTTATCAGGGCGTTACCCTCTATTGGTGGAACATACAAACATCTGCATGCTGCGTACTCTATAAAAGAACCCGGGCAGTGTCAGACAGTCGGTGCCCGTTGTCCACGCAGAAGCCAGGCCAATGAACCAGCTGAACGTATTAATAACATAATATGCCTCCACTGCATGATACTATACGTACCCGATGAGTAGTAGTAACGACGTGTGGACTATTTGGTGTGGTAGCATCATGCAAAAAAGCACAAAAAACACTGAAACGCAGCAGTAGTTCTCATGAGAAGAAAAGAGAAGAAATCGCTCGCCCTGTTCAGGACCTTACCAGTACCAAATCTTTAGTCACATGATAGTAATCCCATGACAGGGACTGCACTTTACTAGTGCTGAGATAATCTTCACTGTTGCACATACTGCACACAGTAAATACTCTTAAGAGAAAAAAAGCTTAGCGAAGTAGAAATTACAAAGACCCTAAACAACAGGGCTATAACAACGAAAAAAAAAATAACTGCAATGAATAACGCAGGACCACGACAAAAGCCATAATAAAAACGCATCCATGAAAAGAATATTGATTATTATAAAAATGCAGCCAATGCATTACTGTACCGCAAGAATGCAGTTTTTCTAGGCGATGCCGTCCTCCAACCACACGAACCTGCAGCTCTCTGTAACTGCATGTACAGAGGTAAATACTGTTAACAACGCACGAACGCGTGGGTTTCGATACGTGCAGCACAGCCTGCTGATAGCCACTGGCGTAACCAGCGATATTAGGTGACGGCGCTGCGGCGGCTTGGCATGCGAAAGCTATTGCCCATGCTTCCTTTTTTTTTGGGGGGGGGGGAAGGCAGGGAGAGATTCGACACCAGAAGTCCCTCACCAAATGCTGTATGTTGAACGCGGACACTCGTGCACGTAAGTGCCGTAAGACACGAAAGGTTCGGCGCCGCATATAAAGCCTGTCCCCAACAGCACGTCACTGTGCAAACAAACGTTGCAATCCCCGAGATGCACATGCGAAAAAACACAGTCGCGCAGAACAACCGCTTACATACATCACTCAAATGAAAACGGTACTCAACAGGCAATGAACGGGTGCTGTCCTAAGTCCCGCCGAAACGAAGGAGTAGCAGGCACTTATGAACGAAATTCGCGCCGCCTGCTCCCATTAACAGACAATGTAGGTATGGAAAATACTCACATGACGACTTTTTCTTGCTGGTGAAATTGGAGAGACGTCCGCGAAGCTCCGGCGCAGTACTGAAAAAGCGGCGGCCACTGCGTAGTCGCTGTAGTCTGGTTGACCGATTGACTACAACTAAGATGGCGGCGGGTCAACTCCGGAAAACCGGCGCATGCGCTGATCGGCTGGTGGGATCGGTCTATTCTACATGCATATTACGCACATATGTGTGGGCCCCGTGCATGCTGTCTCA
>WOVY01013692.1:0-25746 GCA_013436015.1 Rhipicephalus annulatus
TACTCGTTAGGCAGTTGGTGCACGCTTGTAAAACCCCGAGCGCAAAAATACAACACAGGCGAAGCACAATGGACAAGCACTCACTCTCAGCTAAAAATTATTGGAAGCAACGTCACATGTCACCTCACCTTAAATGTAACTCATTTCACTTTTTTTATTCTGCGGGTTGCTACATGGCTCAGTGCCCGCGGCGTTGTGCTGCCCAAGGATGCGGGTTCGATTCTCGGCCGTGGCTTCCGCTTTTCTTACGCAGGAAAAAGCGAAAATGCTCGCATGTTCGAGATTAAGGTGCTCGGTAAAGGTTCCCATCTGATCAAATTAAACTGAGCCCTCCACTACAGTGCACTTATAACTTATGTAGTGCCTGTGCATTATAACTCAATAAATCAATCGATGAACCTTCTGGGTCTTACAGCACATGCCAATGCAGTAAATGATTTTATTTATATGTAACGATGCTTCAAAAAAGTTTTGTTGAGAGAATGCTTATCCAGCATGCTTCTCGTTGCCCGTGTCTTTTTTGCTAATTTTTAGAGCATTTGTAGATTCATTTGACAGTGTTACAAGCTGTGATGACTCAATCTTGCGGTCTCTACTGCAGGCAGTGCCAGTACTTGTGGCAAAAATCAAAGGTGGAGAAGGTGACTTTTTAAATCGTACATTAAGGCAATGGGAGATTCATGTGCATTGAGAATGCAGTCTTAGATCCTTCGCATAGATCCACCACTCTAAGACCACTCTCCCCGCCCGTTCCTAAGCCACTGATGATATTAATGTAAAAATATGAAAACCCCTTTTTCCTTCTTTTTTCAGGTCCCAACTTGGATGCCTCCCCACCTGTGCGACAAGTACAGGCCACAAGCTTTCACTGACAAGGGCTACACCACTGTTGACGGCATCCTCGACTGCACCGAAATTTTCATCGAAACCCCCTCGTCATTCCGTGTACAGAGTGAGACCTATTCCTCGTACAAAAAGCACAATACTGTCAAAAGGGTTAGTTGTGTGCAGCCCGAACGGCTTTGTTATGTTCGTGTCCGATCTTTCTCCTGGAGGCTGTCTGACAAGGCCCAACAAAGGCTTCCGGTGTGTTGGAAAGTTCTCACCAGGGCGAAGTTTGATGGCTGATAGGGGGTCACCATCGAAGAAGAGTGCAAGGAACTTTCACTGCACTTGAACATTCCGCCATTCATGGAAGGACGGCCTCAACTGTCTGAAGCAGATGAAACTGAGAAAGCTTATTGCCAGTGTGCGCATACATGTGGAAAGGGTCATTCGGAGGTAAAGACCTACAGAATACTCTCACAGGTGTTTCAAACAGCATGTCTGGACACTGAACAAGGTGTGGGCATGTTTGCGCCACGCTTGACAAACTTTGGGGGTGAGCCATTGCTGTGAGCAGATGTGAGTGAAGTCTGCATGTCTGCTGATAGGCTGCGCCAGTTTCGCTTGCACTACATTTGACTATTTTTTGGCCATGCAACACAGCCAGAAATGGGAAGGATATAGGCAATTGTGCCTGTTCTAGGAATGCTCACCGTCTCTCCAAGCTTTTTTTATTAACCTTAGCCCAAAACAAGGAACAACCCAATCCCTTCAGGAGGGCACGTACGAAGAGCCGTATCCTTCCCGTGCACATTCAAGCATCATAAGAATGTCCCTGCCTAGGTTTGTATTCAGTTTATTTGCTTTGTTTACTTGGTCATTCCCTTATTCTCTAAATTCTTGAGAACTACGTTTACTTGCACGAAAAGATGTTTGTCTGCATTGACCCCCCCTTTTCTTTTTTGTTGTCATAACGCATTGCTACCTGTACTGTCATGAACGTGCATTATGCAATAGCCATACTCTCTTCATCTCTGTCACCATTTCAAACAGCGGCACGTTTTGATGCTTTCCATTAAAATCGAAGTGAACCCTGCCTGGCGGTGTCATGAATAGGTACATACATTTATTTCGATAGGGTAAAAGCTCGTGATCGTGGCCATAGCTGCCCATTGAGAAGCATACTTGTATGGGCTATCACCATATTGTCCCCTTGTGTCCAGCCATCCAGTCTGCTGTGGTTTAACATAAACATGAAAGGTTAATTAACAGGCTGACGTAGCCTTTTAATGCGTGACAGCATTCATTGATAAACGAAGGTATGTTGAGTGTATCATTTCCTGCATAGAAACCAGCTGCAGGAGGATAATGGAGCTGTGAAGAAACGGCGTTACACAGTGCTCGAGTAAATTTCAAGAAGCCTGCAACCGCCTGTTTTGCAAGAAACAGTTGTCTAAAAAATATTTCCACATAGGGCTCCAGTACAGTGGTTTATTTGACATTGTTTTCGTGCTTCCCGTAAACTGTGTAGGGCCTTCAGGAAAACAAAAAAAAAAACAGGCCAGAAGGCACATGATAGTACAGGCCTACACACTAGCAGTGGTGGGTTAAAAGTAGGCCATAAAAGAAGCGGGTCACAAAACACATAATAGCACAGGCCTACACATTAGCAGTGGTGGGATAAAAGTTCGATAGCTCATGCCAAGTGACACGTGAGCAGGTGCCTCGCTGTCCCACAAAACCTGATTCATGGAAAGCTGTGCATGTGTTACCGGTCTGCTTGTTTAATTCACCTTGAATTAATTCAAAATGAAGGCGAAAAGAGAAGTACAGACAATGCAGCAGTAAAAGAGCCCGTCAATGTAACATTACATTGAACAAAGTGGCAATGAAGACAGACACAAATAACACAAATACCCTATCAGTAAAGAAGCAGTTAATAAGTATCACCAGGCTTTTTACCTCCACAGTACGTAAGCAAGCTTAGGTGCCCCGAGAATTTTTTTAAATTCCACATAAGTTGCTGTTTTGGAGCAAGCCGGCCCTTACAGTAGCACGCAAGCCATAATGGTGTGAATATTAGTAGCAACAATAACGCCAGTGGTGCAGTTTCGTGTGCTTCATGGCATAAATAAGCAAGCCTATGCCTCCATGAAGCACACAGACGCTTCACACTGGAGGGCCTCACGCTCATTTGTACTATTTTTTCCCAGCGTGGTCAAGTTATGCACGTGAATGATGTACAAAGAAAGAGGGTAGACTGTTCTTGTTAACGCAGAACAAAAATGCACAAACCTCATACATAAACATCTTTGTTGTAGAAAAGGCAATTTACAGGCACAGAAGCAAAACTCTGGTGGGCTACTTCTACTGGCTTGAGTATTTATGGTATGACAGAACACACGCACAAGCTTGAAAACATTTTCTAGCTTTACTTTACCAGTTACTGGAAATGTAGGGAAGCAGTAGCTGGAAGTAAAAAATTTGCAACGTTCTATGAATTCCGTGAAGAAACTCTGGTCAATGGCACGGAGATTTGTCGGCACTCTTCCTTGCTGTAAACAAACAGCACGCAGGTGTTCAGACCAGTCACACCCATCTGCACTTGCACCTGAGTATAATAGCCACTACTTTTTTTTAGTTCCCCAGCACGCAACTGCCTTTTGGCAAAATCTTGAATTTTTAGGGGCACTTTGATCTCAAGCAGCCGTGGTGCGCAACATTTACACTTCACGAGCCCATCTGGGCTTGCACCTAGAAAAGCGTGATGACGAGAGAGGAAGAGGCCAGTTTCAGTCACCTCAAGCTCCACGTGGCTGTCATTTTTGTCCTGAAAGGCTTTCCTGGCTTCACGCTCACACATCAGGCCTCTCTTCATGGCAAATGTTGCCCTGCCTTTCTTTTTCCCAACCACTGCTGCGATGAGACGTCGGGGATCATGCGGCCCCATTTTGGTTTGGCACGTCCTGACCCATGTGGTAAACTCTATGCGCTACAGATGCAGTGATCAGACCCTCCCTATACATATGCCAAAGGAGGCAAGCACTTTGCAGTCGTGTGGCTGCCTCTACGGCTGTAACATCTTCGTCTGTGTATGACAGCAAAGCATTCCCCTGTTTGGCTCGCTCCAGCCACCTTAAAGGTAGCCCAGCCACATCTTCGGTAGCGGGGCTCTCAACTTTTCTTTGTTTTTCGGGAAGAAAGTCATTTGCTTCAAGTACGTCTGCGAAGCAATCGAGGCCCACATTCTTTGAAGTTTCCATGCAAGTTTATGAGGCTCAGTGTTGACAGATTCGAGTCTTGTGTTCTCAAGCATGAGTAGGCTGCTCGTTTTTTGTGAAGCCTTGGTGCATCACTGATTTTTTCAGTGGTGTCCTTGGAGAATACAATCTGTTGAAATTGCTCAGTCACTTTTTTTGGATCCCGCGGGTTGTACCACTGCCGTTCACCTTCAGTGCATGCAATGGCATTGGTACTTCAGTGAGATCATGTTGCGCAATGTGCATCAGCCCGTACAAAAACGCAGCAAACATGTTTGCAGACACCACCTTTCCCAGCAACACATGAGCAGCTGCCACTGACAAGCTCCCCATCACACTTAAGCAACTTCACCCCAACACTGTACACTGTCCGTGTTGCCATGGATGCCAGAACTTGTGCCTTCACCACGGTCTCTGCGGTGTCTTCAGTTGAAAACACCAACTTTTGCAGGTGGCCTGATGTGAAAAGCCGCAGGCCAGCATCTCGATGTTTTCTAGCGCCTTTACTTTCAGTGTACCTGCATGAAGAATAAACGTTCACGTTTACATGCTGTGCAGGACTTTTTCCTTCCAGAATATACATTTACACATTCCACCCTTTAGTTAACTGTTGCATAATAAAAATAATCCCACTTTCAGGCCTGCAGAACAGCTGAAGAAATTTTTGTAATTGTACTTGGCTAGAACAGTTGGCATGAGTACATTCCTGTGCATAAACACCTTTTCATTCCCTACACAAATTTGCACACTCCCACTTTTTGTCCATTGTGCAAGTTCTGAAGATATAGAACTAAAACTAAATTTAAGAAGACTGTCTACTGCAATCAGATATGTAAAAAACTTCATTTTAAAGTGACCTCAAATTGTAACAGCAAAATGGTTGGGAGCTGCGCTAGTTGGCACGTATTCGGATGGGAATCAGTGGAACTTTGTCGGAAACACACGGCACACTGTTGACTTTGTGATTGGGAGCGACGGAAGTAATAGCCGGCGAGAACAAACTTTCAGGAAGATGGGGACGATCGAGTAAAGTCGGGCTCGACTCGATCTGGGCGCTTTGTTACGTGGTCTGAAACTTCACGAAATAATGTGAGGGGAATGGAGGAGAGAAATGCCAGCTTTAATTATTCATTTCTCAGCAATCAAGAGTTGTTGGTCATTGAATAAAAGCTGAGAAAGCTACAAATTGCGTTATTTTCCAGCTAAACACAAAGTTACTCAGACCCGCCGCGGTTGCTCAGTGCCTAAGGCGTTGTGCTGCCGAGGGAGAGAATGCAGGTTCGATTCTCGGCCGCGGCGGCCGCTTTTCTGATGGAGGTGAAAAGCAATAACGCCTGTGTTTTCAATATTCCGGCGCACGACAAAATCCCCAGGTGGTCAAAATTAATACGGAGCCCTCCACTACGGCGCGCCTCATGCCTGCATTGCATCGGCGGATTAAACCACACAATCAACAAAGTTACTGAGCCTGTAGCGTACCACTTTAATAAAGAGAAGAATTTTTGCTACTACAGAGCCTACAAGATGGGTAGAGCTTTGTGGCACTAGGAATAGTTCAAGAAACGTTACACTTTCTGAAACATTTGGGTGTCAGCATGCTCTTTTTTTCCCAAATAGCACTCATCAGTTTTAGAGAATCATGACTGCCGAGTTAAGTTTGCATACCTGACAATGTGCTCCTTTCCAAAGTATGGGTTCAGGGAGCTTGTTTTGCAGGTCCACCCTTGACTGTTGTGGTTCTGTAATACAGATGCCATGGCACAGCATTACACGGAGCTGCAAAAAAAAAAAAAAAAACAGAGCCTGAAGGTTAGTTTAATCTGAACATAGCCAGCTAAACTTTCTGCTAAGCCAATACACTTTCTTAGATTACATATTTTTATCAGGGCGTTACCCTCTATTGGTGGAACATACAAACATCTGCATGCTGCGTACTCTATAAAAGAACCCCGGGCAGTGTCAGACAGTCGGTGCCCGTTGTCCACGCAGAAGCCAGGCCAATGAACCAGCTGAACGTATTAATAACATAATATGCCTCCACTGCATGATACTCGTACCCGATGAGTAGTAGTAACGACGTGTGGACTATTTGGTGTGGTAGCATCATGCAAAAAAGCACAAAAAACACTGAAACGCAGCAGTAGTTCTCATGAGAAGAAAAGAGAAGAAATCGCTCGCCCTGTTTTCAGGACCTTACCAGTACCAAATCTTTAGTCACATGATAGTAATCCCATGACAGGGACTGCACTTTACTAGTGCTGAGATAATCTTCACTGTTGCACATACTGCACACAGTAAATACTCTTAAGAGAAAAAAGCTTAGCGAAGTAGAAATTACAAAGACCATAAACAACAGGGCTATAACAACGAAAAAAAAATAACTGCAATGAAATAACGCAGGACCACGACAAAAGCCATAATAAAAACGCAATCCATGAAAAGAATATTGATTATTTAAAAATGCAGCCAATGCATTACTGTACCGCAAGAATGCAGTTTTCTAGGCGATGCCGTCCTCCAACCACACGAACCTGCAGCTCTCTGGTAACTGCATGTACAGAGGTAAATACTGTTAACAACGCACGAACGCGTGGGTTTCGATACGTGCAGCACAGCCTGCTGATAGCCACTGGCGTAACCAGCGATATTAGGTGACGGCGCTGCGGCGGCTTGGCATGCGAAAGCTATTGCCCATGCTTCCTTTTTTTTTGGGGGGGGGGAAGGCAGGGAGAGATTCGACACCAGAAGTCCCTCACCAAATGCTGTATGTTGAACGCGACACTCGTGCACGTAAGTGCCGTAAGACACGAAAGGTTCGGCGCCGCATATAAAGCCTGTCCCCAACAGCACGTCACTGTGCAAACAAACGTTGCAATCCCCGAGATGCACATGCGAAAAAAACAGTCGCGCAGAACAACCGCTTACATACATCACTCAAATGAAAACGGTACTCAACAGGCAATGAACGGGTGGCTGTCCTAAGTCCCGCCGAAACGAAGGAGTAGCAGGCACTTATGACCGAAATTCGCGCCGCCTGCTCCCATTAACAGACAATGTAGGTATTGAAAATACTCACATGACGACTTTTTCTTGCTGGTGAAATTGGAGAGACGTCCGCGAAGCTCCGGCGCAGTACTGAAAAAGCGGCGGCCACTGCGTAGTCGCTGTAGTCTGGTTGACCGATTGACTACAACTAAGATGGCGGCGGGGCAACTCCGGAAAACCGGCGCATGCGCTGATCGGCTGGTGGGATCGGTCTATTCTACATGCATATTACGCACATATGTGTGGGCCCCGTGCATGCTGTCTCAAAATGAGTGTCTTTTTTTACACTTTTGAACAAATTATCTGTGTATCAAAAGTAACTATCAAGTGGGAGTGGCGTCGATGAAGGCAAGTTCTCCTGAAATATATTAATTTATTGGTGTGTGTGTGGGGCGGGGGGGTCTCACGGCCAACGAGTAGGATAGGGTTGCCCTCCCTCCCACTCGCGAAAGAGCTTAGAAACGAATGAAGCTTTCTTTCACTAAGAGTGCAACCTAATCAAGACGATGCCTTTATTGGGCAAGCTGGTATAATGAAACTAATTACAATTAGGGTATATCCAGAAGAGATTGGACTAAAATGTGTTCCAATCAACATCGAGCCTCAGATAGGCGAATTCGGCTGGTGAATTAGCCTATTTAGACTACTATTCGGGTTTTCGTAACTATGCTGCTTGAATCTGTCATTTCCAAGTGAATCGCAATGGAAGCCGATTTGGCCTTCCCAATTCTCGTAGTTTACGACGTGATCACGGGATCTCTTCATGCATCGGCAGAGAATGCGCGTGTGCCTATCCATAGACAAGCCAAAATCAGACGAATGCCGACTGGCTCAGCCTTGAGAAAGTCATCAGCCTTGAGAAATTCGGCGTAAGATTCGCAATTTTTTTCAGCAAGCTCTACTCCGCCGATTTCTACAACATAATTTTCACATTTTTCCAACATACACCGTGTAATAACCTTCATAGATATTACGTAAGCAATGCTTAGAAGTTTAGAAAACGAAGAGGCAACATGCAGCATGAAATCACATAAATCATCAGTATTATTCAATTTCAATCGTGTTGCAGCACGAACTTTGCCTTGTCGACATGCCACGTAGTAATTTTTCTGCATGACAATTTTTCGTTTGTTTGTTACAAAAAACATTTAGGCGCTGCAGCCTTAGCACGCAGTTTCGATCAGGTATATTAAAGTATAATCAGTAAATGCTGCTGTTCCTTCTTCTTTTGTAACTTTTATATGACGTACAGATATTACACATTCAACTGTATATTTGAAGAGAATTTCGGTCATATTTCTCTGAAGAAATGTTATATTCGCGCATTTTTACTAGTAATTAACAAGTACTGGAGTTTCACGAGCCAAAGCCACGTGGTTGGAACTCAAGAATAATTTTTACTTACAGTAGTTCTTTACCGTGCACCTATTGGTATTTGTATGACCTTTACGGAAAAAAGCGTTTATTGCCGAAAAAGTTTCGTCGGAAACTTTCTTTTGTATATAAGACATGGGATACCCGCGTCACGCGGGCTGCATGCAGCCAGCCCATGTTTCTGTCGCGGGATGCAGCTGCGCAAGCAATAATATGTGTGTCAAATACCTTGCGAATATAAAAGATTTCTTCGAGTATAGGCGACAGGGATGAAGCTGGTCTCAAGCAAATTTTTGAGGCACCCCACGTGGTTGGTATATGTTGAAACATAACCGTGGAGCAATATCTTTACTTCACAATTGTCATTCTAATTTGAGTCGAGCTGGAAGTCGGTATCGATAATTTTCTCAAATCCTGATGCCAAATTTACTGCAGAAATAGTTTTTTGTAAATGGTCGCTTAAGGTGACATTTTGTTTACCAACTTCTTCTCACCTCATCAACCTTCATCACTGTCCCTATCCTTGCAAGGCTAAGTTTCAGGACTGCGGCTCGCTGATCGAGGCGAGATTCTCGCTAATAATTTGAAGCTATATAGTTATGCTTCGCCGGTACAAAGCCGAGAAAATGACTTCGTGCATGCGTTTGATCTTCGAACTCAGCCCACGCTTGTTCCTTCTTTTCCTGTTCGCACGTTCTTCGAGCTGGCGCGCGCAGAGTCCTCAAATCTGATCATGCGGCTTCCGTGCCTGAAATGGGAAGGGAAATGCGTATAGCTTACCACTTCTTGTCGAATAGCTGCGCCGAAGCGCGGGGAGTCTCTGAGGCATGCGTTCTACAGCTTGCAGTCACTGCAATTGCACGACAATCATCGTTTAAACGTGTTTAAGCATTGAATTCTAAATGTGAGCCAAAGATAGGTGAAGACAGCTACTCGTCATGGATAAGAGCCGCTGAATTTAGTCATCATTACTGAAATGTACCATGAAATATAAAGAGAATTGACTGTATCTGGAAGAAGCTACTAGTTTAAAATCAATATGAGGTCATCCTGTCCGGGATTCCCATCATTAATATAGCGGAGCAAGGACAAATGTTTGAACAAGTATTGCTTTTACTGCAAGTTTAAACATTCCCATAGGAGCTGTTTTTTCGTGCCGTCGGCTACGTTATACGGAATCCAATTTAGAAGCCTTAATCTGCAACCATATTTTGTTGTGCACGTCTCTAAGTAGGGCAACGTGTACCTACCAGAGAGGGAGAATGGACTTTTAATAATAACAAATGCACACTGAGCCTTCCTTGGGTTGGGGCCCTGAGTCTAGGCCTCCATTGCCTTGCGAGATCCCGCAAGCCCGCAGGATCAGCTGCGGCAGTTACTGCCGGCGTAAGCTGAGCAGTGCAGACTTTCAAGAGGAAGGGGTGGCGTTGGGAATGGGAGGAATGCCCTGTGGGGCAGAGCAATCCCACGTAGAGTGGTACTCTTTAGGTACGGATCCACAGAAGGGGCAGAAAGAAGGGTGGAGAGTCGGATGAAAGCGATTTAGCATATAGAGGCAAGGAAATGAATTGGTCTGTGGTCCGCCAAGCGACAGCATCTGCTCTCTTAAGCGAAGTATGAGGGGGAGGATACGTAACGGCTCTGTCGGTAGTATTCCAGCGTAGTGTTGTAGTTTAGTGGCTCTGTCGATGCGTCGTCTGGATTGGACAGCTCTTCCAATGGTGCGCGGCCGGTCAGCTCTCAGGCAACCGCATGAACGCGTTCAATACCATGAAAAGAGGCGTGTCCAGGAGCCCAGGTGATTCGCACAGGACGTAATGTGGGCGGTGAGAGAGAAGAGAGGATATTGTGTGTATTTGCAGCCACAAGTCCTTGAGCGAAAGCATGGCAAGTAGCTTGTGAATCTGCTACAATAGAGACAGGGGAGTCATGTGACAGTGTCGTTGCGTGAACAATTGCCAGAGCGACAGCTCCCTCCTCGGCCAAACCACTGTCTATAGTTCAAAGTGTGGCAGACGCCACAAGGGCGTCTGTGTCGTCTATTACGGCTAAACACATGGCTCATTTCTCAGAGTAGCGTGCCGAGTCAGTGTAAAGGACTTGTAAGTCTGTGGTTCCATTACCAAAGACGCGTGTCATAGCCTCAACTTGGGCACGTCGATGAACGGCGTGGCGGGAACGATTCATATTGCGTGCAATCGGATGCACTTTGATGAGTGCGCGGACAGTAGAAGCAAGTTTGTGTCGCGGTACCTATGCCGGTTCCTTGAGAATCGGTTTGCCAAGACGAGACAGGATGGCGCTGCCCTGATGAGTCTTCCTGAGCCGTTGGAGCTGACTGTTCTGCTGGGCCTCGATGAGTTCGGTTACGGTGTTGTGTTCTCGTGGTTGAAGAAGGCGTTGTGAATGCGTGTAAAGGCAAGCCGAGAGCCGCCTTCACAGCTGTCCGTAGAATGATGTCCACCTTTTTTATTTGAGCTAGCATGAGATTGTGAAAGGGAAGATGATAGGTGAGCCAAATAACTATGAGTGTTTGTAATAGGCGGAGGACATCCTTCTCACAGAGGCCTCTCCTGCGATTGGTGATGCGTTGCATCATGTGTGTAATTTATCTGCTGAGCCAGAAGGTTAGTAGTGTGCGAGGCCTTGCCGTCAAACTGAACGTAGAGGCCTAAAATGCGAATTCGAGGTACCAGAGGGATAGGACGACCATAAAGAAACAGGAAGTGTCAAGAGAATCAGCGGTTTTGCGGCACCGCTTGTATACCAATAACAGCTCCGACTTAATCCAGTTGTGTAAGGAAGTTTTTCTTTTGCATGTATGTAAAAAAATTCCATTAGACCACATCCAAAACCTGGAAACATTTCGCATTAGTTCAGAGAGAAAACGAATGGAACACAGCTGGTAACACGAAATACGCTATTTCCGTCAAGCTTCTGTATTGTACGGGTGAACTTTACCTGCATGCTGACAAATCTTGTTCATGAAAAACTGTTTATCATTACCAATACTTACCATAATAACCCCTTTCCTAGGTTGAACACAATTATAATTGATATTGTCATAATCATCACCACCATCTCAAACGTTCATGGTGACGCTTGCTAACAGCACTGAGCATTTTCAGCATCATCATTTGTTACCGCCATCATCAGCGCCTTATCCCTCATGTTCAATGCTTTCATTATCCACATTGTTAACACCATTCATGGCCTGTTCGCTTGGACACAGTGCCACTTCAACGTGGTCCTCATCATCTTTATCGTCGTTTATTGTCATTACCAAAGCGTTATTTGTTGCGTTAATACTGAATGCTTTCATTATTCGCAGCAGCACTTTTCAACAGGTCGTTGCTTGTTGACGGCTCTGCTTCAATGCGCTAATCTTCGCTGCTCTCCAATTCTGAACATTTGCTTCCGCTAGTCAAGTCGAAAACTGTAGCATGTATGTCTTCTTCGCCTGATCTACTTCCAAAAAAAGCAAATAAATTCTAAACCTAAAGTAATTTCAAACCATGGCTGCTAAGAGGGTCCACGAGGGCCCTGACCATCCCGAGTGAGCCTAGCCAGGTGACGCTGAGTTAACGCGTTCATTGCAGACCTATAAACGTTGTTTCACTCACTCACTCACTGAATCACTCGCATGCATTGTAAAAGTCTTATTCAACTCTAATGCACATATAGTATTGTGTAGAACCACTCGCAACTGAAGCGGGTCCCAGAACTATTCGGTGTTTTATCAGCTTCGTACACGAACTTGCCTGGAGGTCAGAAACGTTCAAGCCGCAGCGCCAACTCACCTTACAAAACTTTGGTTGTTTAAGGGGCAATAAAATTTACATGAAAACAAAATAAAGCCTTCTTTTTTAATGAAATTGAATAATATAAAGACTCCTGTGAATTTAGGGTGAAGTTATCAAACGAATTGCCGGCATACAAGCAACGAGCGACTTGAGAAGAACGCTGTTTTTCTGTGCGCACATACTGCTTTTCGTTCACAGAAGGCGGCAGATAAATGTTTTTATATCTAATTCTGAATCGATAGCAACATTTCTAATCAATTTTTACGTGTATATCCCGTCACGTACGTGGTCAAACTCTTTCCTCCAGACACGTGTGACATATACCCATAAACTATGGGTCTCTGTATGCATGTATGAGCCAGAGGTACTTGTTTCTTCAGAGGAAGGGTGAGACCTTACACTGGTCGTTTAAATTCGTTCACCCGATGAATACAAAAAATAAATGTCATGGCCCCAATGGAAACAGAACCCAAAAATTCAGCTTGGCAGTCAAATAATTTACAGCACAAAAACGTCTTTCTGTGTATTCGTTGAAAGTAGAGTACGTCATTAAAATGGCAAATATTTGGAAAATTTGAATAATTACACAAGTATCGTTTTCTTAAAGCTACGCATTCTTATTTTGGTAAGTGAAACATCACTAACATGAACCCGTTCTATAATACTGCCCAGCACAGTTACTGCGTGTCGCATGGTTGTGCTACGTTCTTGGCCATGTGCGCTGCTTTCCTGCTATCATTGAGATCTTAGCATGCACACGTATTACCTTCGCACTAACATTCAGACTTGTGTTCAGGACTCTGAGTTGACAGGATGCGTTTCTTTTATAGCAGAGGTGTTACTCCCGCCGTTTGTCCGGTTCATGGTGTAGGCAACAAATTACCATCGTAATGACAACGTGGCCACGTCAAGTCAAATTGAGCATATTTGTGCCAAGTTAAGCCAAGCTGATCATAGCTGAGCGTAATTAAGCTCAGTAGATAGCTGTAGTGCCTAATGAATTATGCACAAATGAGCTAATGAAATCAACGTCTAATTAGCATTTATAACACTGAGTTGAGATTCCGGTTTGCCAATCTATACCGAGCTCTGCAAAGTGAGCCGAGATAATCTTAAAAGGGACTAATTGGAACCGTCTAGTTAGGGCTAATAATACTTAAGAACAAATGAAGCCTTCGTTCACTGTGTGTGCAACTTAATCAAGACCAAGCCTCTATTGAACAAGCTGGCCTATTTACTCTAACTACACTAATTAGGTTATAATCAAACGAGCTGAGACAACGATGTATTCTAATCTAGATAAAAACTACGATACACAAATTTGGCAGGCTAATTAGCCTAGTTAGGCTAATAATTTGAATATGGTAACTATGCTGCATGAAGCAGTCATTTCCAAGTGAATCGCAGTGGAACCCGATTTTGCCTGGCCAATTCTCGTAATTTACGA
Organism: Rhipicephalus annulatus; assembly: GCA_013436015.1. Classification (NCBI taxonomy): domain Eukaryota; kingdom Metazoa; phylum Arthropoda; class Arachnida; order Ixodida; family Ixodidae; genus Rhipicephalus; species Rhipicephalus annulatus. The sequence goes on from WOVY01013692.1 coordinate 13,755, forward strand.
CGTGGTCACGGGAGTACCTCATGTATTGGCAAAATAATGCGCGTATGCCTTTCTATAAACAAGTCAAAATCAGACGAATGCCGACTAGCTCTACTCAGCCCTAGCTTTGAAAATTTCGATGTAAGATCCACAGTTTTTTTTTCAGCAAGCTCTACTCCACAGATCTGTCCTATATATTTTTCGCCTTTTTTCGAAATATACAGTGTAATAACCTTCATAGATGTTACGTAAGCAATGCTTGGATGTTTGGAAAACGAAGAGGCAACATGCAGCATGAATTCACATATATCATCGGTCTTACTCAATTTTATTGATGTTGAAGCACGTATTTCGCCTTGTCGACATGCCACGTAGTCAACTGATCTGCATGACAATTTTTCGTTGGTTCGTTACAAAAAAAGACATTTTTTTTTGCGTAGCAGCCTTAGCGTGCAGTTGTGATCACGTATTTTAAATTAAAGTTATTAAATGGTACTGTTCCTTCTTCTTATTAACTATTCTAGGAAGTACACGTTTTAACATTTAAATCAATGTGTGAAGAGAATTTCGGCCATATTTTTGTCAGAAATTGTGAATATCCGCACATTTACGCTAGTTATTAACACTGCTGTAGTTTCACGAGCCAAAGCCACGATGTGAGAATAAAGCATGCAGTAGGTGATTAGAACTCCGGATTCATGCCGACTACCTGCAGTTTTTAACGGGCATCTATACATATTTTTTATGGGTGTTGTATTTATTTCAATCAAAATGCTCCGAAACCAAACCTGTGCCCTCGAGATTAGCAGCTCGCGACCTTTCCTTCTCAAGCCAGTGCGGCGGGTGCATCCTGTGATACTAGAACTGTTTCAACGCCAAAGCATTATGGGCGCCGTGAATTGGGAAACCCCGCGACCGGCGCTATCATTAGATGATAATAACATGCACGTGACCAAGTGATCAGGTCACGCTTCGATGTCATGATGAACATAGGCGTCGCCCTCAACTAAGAAGCTCACTTTTCCATATTCTAATGTACCGGACTAGCCCACTACAAGCTATGAGATTGCATGACATTAAGAAGCTGTACTTGCAAAATGCCACTAAGGGATGATTTAGGTTGACATTGTGACGTCATATACGTGGCCATATAGTTGAGACGCCAATATACGCCATCATCTTGCGTCAAGGTAGCTCTGTACTCAATTTTGTACGCTTTTCCGTACCGTCATTCACGGTATGATGTGAGCCGGGTACGTTTTTCAGCTCCTCTCAGGCACTTTCAGGTTGGCCGCATTTACTACGGAATGTGCATAGTCAGTTAAGGTGTGTCTCCTAATTTAGCCTTATCCACTGATCAGACTCTAGCGTGCAAGCCTTATAGACTGCCTGTTTCTAATTAAAACGCCAGACCTTGAGCGGAAGGCTGGCGTAGCACGGTCGCAGCGAAAGCTATAGAAGAGCCACCTTTCAGGGACTTTTTTGAACACTCATTGGGTAAATACTACAAGCACATAAGCTTGATACTCACTAAGTCATTATTATTAAATTTATTTTGGGTGGTAGGCTGGCTTTCACTATGCTTTTTTTCGCCATTCTTCTGAGAATCGTGGTACCCGCTAAACACTAGCTGGGAATATTGTGCCCATAGTTCATGCAGTGGCTGACTACTGTAGCGACGCCGTCAGTCGGGTGAACAACGACTTTAATGCAGTTGGGTTAGTGCTATAAAAAAGAGATGCGTCACGTAACATGTCACGTGATTAAGGGTGTTATCTGATGGCTCCACGCCCAGCCGGGTTACATCTTCCTTTTATTGTAGCGCAAATTAATTATGCCTTTCAGGCTGTGGGTATTGACAGGGCTAGCGGCGAGCTCTTGTGCTTCGGCGAAGCTCTTGAGGGGAGTTGTCTTCTCGGGGGACTTCGTCGCTGTGGGTTGTCCTGTCCCGCAGGTGCTCTCTTGTGGGCCCCAAACAATATGTCATCCATTATCACGGCTACGCACGGCAAACCTTCCAGCATGCGATGCATAGCTGCTTGACATGTTTCTGGGGCAAACGCGATGCCGAAGGGCATTCGAAGAAACCGATAACGCCCATACGGCGTGCTCATCGTACAGAATTTTGAGCTCGATTCGGTTAGCTTAATTTGCCAGAACCCTGACGCCCCATCGAGCCTTGAGAAGTACTTAGCACCGGATAGTTGCGAGGCTGCGTCTTCTAAGGTTGGCATTGGATAATGCTGCCGCAGCAGCACTTTGTTAAGCGCTGTAGGATCCAGGCAAATTCTAACCTTGTCCTTCTTTACAACTGTTACAGTATGGCTAGACCACTCGGTTACCTTTGCGATGACGCCCTGGGCTTTCATGCGCTGCAGCTCAGCCTTGACTTTGTCCTGAAGAGCTACGTGAACTCTTCTCACCGGAACGACGACTCCCACTGCGTCTGGCTTGAGCTTCATGTCATACTGGAAGTCTTTTAGCTGCCCGAGTCCTTCAAAGACGTCTGCGAAAGATTGTACTGGCGGGTACATTTCATGCAGTAGGTCTCGCATACGGTAGATGAAGCCAAGATTTTGAGCTGCTGCACTACTCAGAGTGGCAGGGATGTCTTGATCGACAATGAAAAATGTTTGTTCTTTCGTTTTGTCATTTGCTGAAAGCATCAACTAAACTTGCGCGTGCGCGGCTGTTGTGTGCCCAAAAAATGCTGTGAGCTTAACGTTGCAAGCTTGCTGAGCTTTATATGGCAATTGTGAAACTTCGCTTCTTGAAATTACACAACAGTCTGCACCGGTATCTAGCTTGCATGTGATGGGATAGCCCTCGGTGTACACAGTTGCGCTCCAGTCATCCCTGGCGATCACGCCAGCAGTCAACGTTTGTAGGAAAAAATGGTTGTCTTCTGCTCGCAGATCTCGCGTTTGTTGGCTGACGTTTTGCGGGTACTTGGATGACCTGCATGCTCTAGCGAAATGGTTTAACCTTCCGCACTTTCGTCATGTTTTCCCTCTCGCTGGACACATGTCACTGCCGTGCATTTGACCCCCACATTTGTAGCAACAATTTTTTCCTATTGCGACTGCATTTACCAGAGTGCCTTCACCTGATTCTGTGGCTCCACTTATTTCTCTGAAGTGCTCTTTGCTTTGTTTCTGCGCTCGGCACATGTTGACGGTCTTTTCGTACGTCGGGTTTTCTGCTATAAATCTTTGCTGGAGGCTCTTATCCGTTGTGCTTAGAATGATTCGGCTTCGCAACATGCGGTCTTCGAGACTCCCGAATTCACAGTTCTTTGCTAACACACGCAGTTCTGTTAGCCACTCGTTAAATGGTTCACCTGTATTTTGGTTTCTTGAGCAGAAAAGAAATTCTTGAAATGTCAAGTTGGTCGCGGGCCTGTAGTGCTCTTCAATTTTCTTACTCAGGACTTCCACATCATTTCTGTCTTCCGCTTCCTCGAACTTGAAGGTACGGTATGCCTTTCGAGCTTCTTCGCCTATGGTAACTAGCAAAGTGGATGCTTGAACATCCCTAGGCTGTGTGTTCAACATCTGTAGCAATGGAAAACAGCAGAAACTCACTTTTCCAAGTTTCCAGGCAATTCAAGGGTCCTGTGTCGTCTCCATGGGCTTCGAGGGTGGTAATAACGCTGACGTCCAGCAGGGTTACAACTACGATGAGGAATTATGGCTGGAGTGGGTATGCGCCACAGTTAATAGGGGAACAAGAACAAGCTTTTGTGATGGGTTTGAGAATGGGACGGGCCACTTGTTACGCTGTTCGCAATGTGTGACAACTGGTTGTTCTTTCGCTGTTTTAAAACGTTTTAAAAGTCGTATAACGCGATTGCTTCCCCCCATCAAGCCTGCCTAAGGCAAGTTTGACAACAAACCACAAGCACTGGTGCAGCTCAGTGGTGGAATACTGGACCGGCACCCAGCGGACCAGGGTTGGAGCCTCACAGTGTGACTGTGTTAGTTTTTTCTTTAATTTTGCGCATCATGCTTTTGAAGGCCAAGAGCCGTGGTTGTACAGGGATGAAATAAATATAGTTCGAGCCCAAATACAGAAATATCAGACAGAAGCATACAGAGGAGCAATGATTCGTTCTCGTGCCATTCGTTTCACTGAAGATGAGACCACGAAAACAGCTCTTGGGGAAGAAAAGCGATATTCTCTCTCTAAGTAAATACTGCGAATTGAGTCAAATGACTCCTATTTGCACAGAAATAATAACACACACAGCACAGACAAATAACAGCGGCATTTGAAGGTCATTACATAAGCCTGTTCACCACGACTGAGGTTACAGATGACTATGAAGAAAAAGCTGAATGATTCATCGCTTTAATATCATGTTGACAGGAAGTTGATCGCCTCACTATTGATGCCCCATAACTAAGGGAGAAATTAAGATTTCAATCAGTACTTTGCAGAGAAACAAAACTCCAGGCCCAGTTGGCCTTAGCGTGGAACTTTGCATTACATATCAAGAACTGCTCATTCCTTTCCTCGAGGCACTTTTTGAAGAAGCCTAAGAGCTTGGGGAATTTCCTCCTTCCTTTATCAGAGCCGCACTACTTTGATTCCAAAAAGTACCGAGAGTGAGGTTTAAAAATAGTAAACTGTATAGGCCTATTTCTTTATGTAAGGTTGATTATGAGATATTTGCGGAAATCCTGACGAACAAGTAGCAAAGGGTGATAACTAAATTTGTAGGCGCCCAGCAAACGTGTGGAATAAGTGGCCGCTCTATGCAGATAAATATTTATGTAGCACGATCGGTCCTTGAATGCACTGACGATAGCATAAATAAGGTAGCTCTTCTTCAGATTACCTTGCTAAGGCTTTTGATAAGGTGCGACATGAATTTTTGTTTCGACTGCTCAGACATCTCCAGTTAGGAGATGTACTGTACAATGGCATATCACTGTGTTATAAAAAGTGCTCAACAAGAATAATTGTGAATCGTGCGCTTCCAGGATTTATTAGAGGTAAACTCATTCAGTACGTCAGGGGTGTTCGCTTTCGCCTTTACTTTTTGCAGTATACTTGGAACCACTTTGCTTAGGTGTGACTCCTACATTCAGGCATTTGAGGATATAAATATTAAGGACGAGTAAATTAAAGTTCTAGTCTACGCAGATGACATTGCCTTCTTCATGTAGAAACCGAGTGTTCAGGAAGCAGTAAACAACGCTATGCGTTTATGTGAAATTTTCGAAGGTAATATAAACTTTGATAAAACCAGATGATTTTAGCTGGCCACGGGGGCACTAACTCTCTCGGTGTTTGCAATTACTCGTAGGAATGACTGCTCCAGTTCGTCATCTTGGTGTGCCTCTTGATAACCACCGTAATAGTGGCCCTCATTGGACGTCTGCCGTGAACCACCATCCGTCGAAAGGTGTCGAACTTGGCAAGGGCGGGATCTTTCTGTTTTTTTCGATAGCCTAAATCATGCAACATCTTCCTTGCATCAAAGCTTGTCTACATTCTACCTGTGTTCCATTGATCTCGCGTACATATCCGGGCGTTTCACCGGATACTCACCTGCTTCATTTGCAATTCTTCATGAGAAGCCAGGCGAAAAGACAACCTTTTTCTTCTGCACAGGCGCACCCACTCGTGCGCCTGTGTGCACATTTTATTCTAGTGCTCCCTGTCGTTCCGCGTACGAACGACCATATGCCCGATTGTGCTGTCTCGACAGGCCAGAAATGATGGTGGTGGCTTTTCGACGAATACGTTTTGCTGTGGGTCACAAAAACGATAACCACTGTGACTGCTCATCGCTGTGATGAACCAGTGCGAGGAAGCGTGTTGTTCGTACGCGGAATGTTAGAGAGCACTAGCATCGCCGCGCGCACTGACGCGTGAGCGGGTTTGACACGTGGTATTTTTTGTAATTCGCGGGCATTTGTTATTAGCAAAGAAACACCAATGCTCAACCGATGTAAAGTTGAAAACTATCTATTCAGGACGTTTTGCTAACCGACCTACAACTTTGTCATTGAAATTTCTTATTGATCTTCGTTCCTTCAAAAGTTAGTTAAATAAACAGATCTAATTCAAACAATATTTGAGAGCACCAAAATAAACATACTAACTCCAGCCAACGGTGAGCAACATGCATTTGGTCGCGTCCTTATTGCGTGTGCCGGCATATTTTTAACCCTGGCTGAAGTTACCTGGGACACCCTGTATTTACTTCAGATTACAACATAAAATATGGCAGTAATATTGCATGGCACAAGCATACATCACCATCGGGCGTCAGAACATGCGATTATAATAAGGACTTCATGGTTTAAAGCCTACATAAGGGACACCTCTACAAAAGGGTCACCCGTTTCGGTGCCTATTCCCTCAACTTCTACGCAGTGGGCGCCTAGCTAGTTCGAACAGATTTCATGCAGTGTGTGTTTGAAATACGCCCTATGGCCAGAATATTGTTATCACGTTCATAGAAGCTTAAGGGTCCCTCAATTTTTCGCGCTGTGTTTAAATGACCAGCCCCTTCACTACATTCGACTGATGATGAAGCGTCAAGTATTACAGAAAAATTTGCAGCTACGAGATAGACATACTTGAGGGACGAAACGCATATGGTTATTCTCCTGTTGTGGGCTTTGCCGCATGCAACCATTGCCTTTCGTTCTTTCCCCCTTTTTATATACCTTATGTTTCCATCAAATAAACAGTTCTCGCTCATACTGAGTAGCAATTTAACAGTTAGTTTTTTGTGTGCGTGCGTGTTTCTTTGTGGTAAACATGTCGCAATAGTCAACTTAGCGTTTACTCATCGACCTTTTTGCAGTGGTAAAAAACCTCCTATATCTGTCCAGTTTTCACGTTTCAATGACAATTTGTGGCACCGAATTGAAACTTAATGGTTCATCCTTGCCAGCACTGGAAGGAATCGCGAATGCGGTGGCGAAAACTTCGCTTGCATGCTGAACCGAAAGGTGTTCGCTTTAAAAGCCCTTGCGATGCAATCTTTCAGCTGGAATAGACAGATTGTTTGCAAGAACTCTTCTTCCCAAACAGCTGAAGTGTTAGTGAATCTTCATAAATTTCCTGGAGGTGCCTGCATAGAAGCAAAGTTGTTGCAAGCTTTCATCGAAGTAGAGCAGTGTACGTTGCACATAACCATGACAGTTGAAGTCATTGGCTGAACCCGCAAATAACCGATCCCGAACTTCTCAACGAGAGCTCTTTTTGACAGCAAATAGGCTTGACAGTAGATGGCGAATACGTTGTGGTTTTTAGATATTTACCTAATTCCAAACATGTATCGAATAATTGTTTAATAGGGATCAGGAAATAAGGTGCTATAAAATATTACCTGTTTCGAGTGTGCTATTCGTTTGTGCTACCATACACCTGAAGCCCGGAGACCGAGCTGCAATTGATGTTACTATTGAATTCAGTTTAAGGAGAAATCTTAAACAGAAACAAAAGTGGGCCACAAGTATTTGGACAATGAAGCACTGGCGCTTACTAACAACTGTTTATTCTTCTCGCAACAATACATTTATAGGACTGGAAAGGTGGGCTAGTTGGTAATTCATCATGGTTCAGCGAACGGGGAGCACGGAGGATAAACACAGACACAAAGCATAGAAGAGGCACACAGCAGGAGCGCTCATGAGCACTCGTGCTGTGTGTTTTCTCTTTACTTTGTGTCTGTGTTTACTCCCGTGCTCCTTGTTCGCTGAACACAAATATATTCCACAGACCAGAGACCTCGCATTTGCATGCCAGTAAGGCATATTGTAAACGTAAAGTTCATTCTAAATATTAAAGACACAATAACGATGAAACTGCTCTTTATCAATTATGTGCTACATTTCCAATGAAGTTACGCTAATTGCAGTGGTTCCTAATGAACGCTAGTATTTCTTTTGCTGACCCATGGTTCACTTGTTCTCGATTCTGAAGACGATGCTGGTGACACAGTATAACACAGTACATCATTCCAATTGACAGCGCAACGTCTAGCAGTGCCTCAAAATTTCAAAATATTATTTAGCCGACACTTCGCCGATCTCCCTGAGCAGGTAGCTAGGTTCCATTCGAGGGTCATTATCACCATCATCGTGATCACTGTGCACGTGCAGAGAGAGCCTCGTGGCACGGAACATCCTGTCGTTCGTTGGACCACAGCGTCTGGCCAGAGGATCCGGTTGTTCCCGCTTGCCGAAAGGGTCACGTTCTGCTTCAGGCTCTCTTCGACTGCCCATCAATCTCGACCACCAGTGGTTTACGACGAGGAAGAAGAGCCACGCAAGGTTTCGGTACAACACCCATTTCTCCGGTAAGCTACACTCTATCTTTTTCTTTCGTTACCTTGTATTTGTAAATGAACGTGTAGTACTGCTTTTTTCTCAGTGGTTGCAGGTCGTCAGTGCAATATTCAAGCTCACTGTAAATCGGCAATGGTGATGAAATGGCCGAGTAGAACTGTGGCTTCATTATTTCTTGGTTGACTTCATGCTTCAAGAGGCCCTTATTACACCGCTCGCCGGGTATCTATTAGTTTTTAAATGGGTTGCTACACTCCCATTTGGGAGACACTATCATAGTTTTCAATCTTTCCCGCAATATTTTAAAATATTCGGAGACGTTTCAGGTGAAGAATTAGCCCAACAGAGGCCCGTATACGTGACAGAAGTTGTGGAAAGCTTTTACGCGCAATTAAACTGGCATGGCACATCATCGTCTTATTTCAGCAGCCTCCAACATTCAATGTATTAGCAACTCGGTATTTTTTTTTCAAAGACGATTGCGTGCCACAGCACGGCTTGATATGAAAACAGATACGTGCACGAGTTCAGTTCTTGGAAATTCATATGTCGTAGCCCACCATGATATAGACAGAAGAGGAAACACCCGCAGAACTTCTCTATCGCAGTCCGTGATGCGATATGCGATACGTATTATGGATTCTAACCATCGAGCCCCACAACGTGCCTTATCGTTCTGTCGAATTTGCCAGGCAGTCGCTTTCCACAAAGATACTGGAAACCCGAGATCTCATTGCGCTAATGATTTGAGAAATTTACTTATCTTGAGCTGCACGAAACCCAAGTGAAAGATGATAATTTGTCGACAAAAAAAAATCCGTTATTAGAAGCATGAACATCCATCGCAGCGCCTACTTCTCTTTCCATTGGTTGTGTACAATAGACCGCATGTCTTGCAATGAATAAAAAAATTAAAATGAACAAATGAGAATCTCCTCCCAATGACTTGCATTTGGTCTCAGGCTTTCGTGATGCAAAGACGGTAAATAAACAGTCTTCGGCATGTAACATTAGCAACATTTCGCCGCCAATGTGGTCAAAAATCTGTGAAACCATAGATGAGTAAACGTATGGGGCCGCGTTCGCTCCCACCCTCACACGTTATTTTTCAGACGGAGGGGGGGGGGAAGCGTTCCCTCTGCCTTCCTTCTGCGTGCACACGAGGGGGACATGGTGTGTAGCTAACGTGCATTTTCTGATCCCCCTGTATCGATGAGTGTTCCAACAGACGCCTTAAATACGCAAACAACGGCTTCAATCATTTCTTCTAATAATATCACCCACTTATTTTTGTGCGAACATAAACTACACTGTATAGATCAACATTGAAGAGTGTTTTCCTTAAAAATTTTCTGCATTTTCTCCATTCCACTAATTTTTTGCAGACCTCTACTTTTTTCCTTATTGCTCGTTATTCGAAAACAAGAGATGGATAAATTTTGTTGTAGCATTGATTGCCGCTTCTTCTCTGCATTTCTCTTTACAGTATTTTTTAAAACTACTCTGGGCTCAGTCGCGCCCAGAGTTTTTGGAATTTTATAAGTTTGTTAACGTTCCTGCCTTTCCTCTCTATTTTCATCTGTATCTTAAAATTTTAATCATCAAAATAATGATGAGAGTAAACTTACACATTAAAACCAATTTTGTTCCACTCCTTAACGTAACGCTGTAGGAATTGAAATGTTATTCGCGTGTTTGTCATACTCTACAAACTTCGTAGTGGTTGCATTAGCGACCTTCACATTCATCTACTCTTCCTTTTACCACAAATGATGTTTTTGGTAATACCACTTCACATAAAACTGAACTGAGGTTTGTCACTACTCTGTACTGCCTCAGCCAAACCTTGAGCGATGATGTTAGCAACACTCCTCGCAGGGGTCGAAGCCTCAGACCTCTCGCACCTCTGGCACGACCGCGGGCTTGTTCTCGGCACGGTGTGCACTCAGCGTGACTCTGGCACGCACGCAATTTCCTTGGTGCACAAGAAGTGGCGCAGTGAGGGCCTACTCGGTCCATCGGCACTGTCTTCTCCGTTGGTCTGAACAAAGCGGGCAGCTCAGAGTGGCTGCAATACCGGTAAGCAGGCGCTAATACATGATCTTTCGCGTGCACCATGAAGGATTAAAATACAGGCGTTGGAACGTTATACAGGCGTTGGGCGTTGGAACGTTAGGATCGTTTTGCACCCACGTGCGCACTCACTAGAGAGTAGCAATAAACAAGCTTCACCGGAATTTCGCTGTTAGCTGAGGAGTCGTTTGCATGGAGGTTGAAAACATTGGAGCATATATTTCATGAAATCTTCCAAAGGCATCAGTTTCAGTGCAAGTACTTGTCTAGAACTACACCCATCGACACTCCGCCATTTTATACATTGCAGATGAGAATACGTTGACACCTGCGACTAGCACCGGTGGCACGAACAAACTAGTCATAATGGAACTGGTCTCAAATGGTCGCTTTGGTTGCTAAGCGACTCCTTTACCTCCAGCATTCGTCGCCCTAGTTTTCAGCAGCACGAGTGCAGTCGCTAACCTTTGAACCAATCACACGGTCAGAGACACGAGGGCTGCTTATTTACGGGGCTGTGGAAATGCCAATCATATATGAGTAGACCTGAATGCTTTGTGGCTACGAGTAGCAAGTCGTGCCAATGTCAACCATATGCTAGCAGACGTGATTTTTTGTGGCTACGAGTCGGAAGTCGTATAAGTGCGAACATTTATGTGTTGGCTGGAGTCGATTTTGGGTCACCGGTCACAGGTGTGAATGGTCCTTGTGGTTTTGGAAAGGTGTCGGTGCGTCGGCTGGCTTTTTTCTTTCTTAAGGGCTGATAACTTTAATGTCCCAGGTTGTCGTATGCTGTCGTCGTAGCTTGGCGCAACGCAGGCAAAACTGTAGCTATAGCTGTAGCAGAATGAACGCGCCGCTCGCGCCAAAGACAAGTCCTTCTTCCTTGTGTTCTTCGAGAGCCTTGATTATGACTTTGACGCAGGCAAATTGACATTTATCACAGCTAGACCGTACTTCAATAATTTCGCGGTATGAACGATGGTTCAATTTGAGGCACCGGACCCTATCCCTCTAGGGTGCTGGCATCTAGAGGAGAGATAGGCTGGGTGCACCGCACCTCACGTATCGAGGAACACGGGGTTCCATGGTACCTGCGAGTGCACCACAAGGGTCGCTCACCGGTGTCCCTGCCATGCTCGGCGCGCATCTCACAAGAATGCTCGGAAAGAAGCATCGTTGCTCGCGCAACGTATAACAATAACTACTTCAATGACGGCTCCACCACAGTTTTTTTCCACACTAGCGCTTAACCCCTAATCATGTGCGGCATCGTTCATTCGGCACACTCCTCGATATTTTTTGCACTCACTACCATAGTGAATGGTAGCATTTTCAGCCCACAATTATGCCAAAAAGCAGTCCTGTTTAATGTTGTTCGAGCGCCTTAATTTTGACACAAAGTGTAGACATAGCTACTATGGATAGTGTAACGCGACTACGTAAACAGCGTATAAAATTTAAAAGAGAAAGCAAGGAGCAATCGAAAGCAGGAGAGGGGGGGCAATTTAGGAAAAAAATGGATAAGAAAAAATGAGTAAAGATCAATGTAAAACAAAAGAAATAAGAAGGACAAGAATGAAAGCGATTATAAAAGAGACAAAATTGAAGAAAAACAAAGAAGGCTG
>WOVY01013693.1:0-41529 GCA_013436015.1 Rhipicephalus annulatus
TATATATATATATATATATATATATATATATATATATATATATATTGTGATGAGCGAGGCAGAGAAAAGAGAGAACAACCCGATCCTGGGCCAGCTGTTCTATTCTGACTTCGTTCTTCTCTTCCTTGCTCTAGCTATCCACGCGCCGGACCCCAGTGTCTTTCTTGGTCATGACACTCGGCCATGACTGCGCGCGCGCGGAGCTAGCGGCAAGTTGGCATTCGCTCGCACCTTGGTCGATGAAGACTCGGGGGTATGAAACTGTTGTACCTCGGTGGTCTGTCTTACGACGCTGTAACATGGTGTAGAGATTTGGTGGGTGACAGTGGGTGTGTTGGAGCAGTCGTTTGCTTGCCGAGTAGACATTTATGTCGTCTGAGTGGGGTGGTGTGGTTTTTATGCGCATTTGAATGCCGAGCCGGAAAATGCTTGCGCAACAGAGGGTGAGTGTGAGTGCTCACTGGCCACTGGACAAATCATGATGCGACGTGCCGCAGCTTCCTTGCTGTTATCGCTCTTGTTTGGCCGAGCTGGTCATGGCCTGAACAATCAGGGGCGATTTCCATGGTGACAACTTCATGGGGGTCTGCGCAACGTTCAGGTTGTACGTTTGGAGTCAGAATGGCGTGCTTGTCGTCGTCGGCAAGGGCAAGATCGTACATCATGTACCAGAAAGGCCGATGCTGCCTCTCTCTGCCTGGAACGCATTGACGTAGCTCACACGCTCGGCCAATGACTGCAGATGTTGTACACACATGGTCCAAGTTGTCTCCTAGCTATCCAAGGTTGTCTCCGACCGCTCTGTCTTGGAAATGGCATTGATTGCTGGCACGGAAGTTCGTGATGTGGGTCCTGGTGTGGAACCTGACATCGGAGAGCGACGCCTACCTTAGAGCCTGTTTCAGTGTACCCTGCGGAGCATTTAGCCAAGAGGTCATCAAAGCTCATGCAGGGTGCAGCTGCACATTCGGGATGGTTCAGTGTGGATATGTCGTTTGAGTGACGTCCTTCATGAGGCCAGTCTTCGATAGTGGTCTTTGGCTGAGCTGAACTTGAATTGGACGACGGCAAAGAGTCCGAAAGCTCAAGTGAACTGCAACGCATGACTGCAACCTGGAGGCGGAAACCCTCGTGCACCTTATCCTCGGTAGTCATCAGGTTGAACTGGGTGGTGGAAGGGAGATCTGAGAGTGTCCGGCCGGAGGCAGCTACGAGCTTGGAGCTCCACTCCACCCAGGACTGCTGCTTGAAGCCTTCATACCTGTGCCACGCCGCTGCACCTTCCCGAAACGGTCTACAGCCACGGTCCATTTCTGAGATTCCGTCCAGGCCTCGCGCATTGCTATCATGCGTTGACGGTTGCCACCCAGCTGTCGGCGTCGTTCCAGACCCCGTGGAATTCCGGTAGTTTGCAGACGGCTGGTGATTGTGAGGTGACATGTGGCAACGCAGAGATCACTAACGCGAAGCAGTCGAGCTGGTGTGAGAGCTCGATGAGATAAGACCGAAGCTCCCAGCGTTGCTTCGGTGTGCTTGCCTCAAGGTCGTATGAGGCAGCTACATCCAACACTGCGTTAATGTCACACAATGCTGGCAACATTGTAAGAGCTCGCTTGGCGATCAACGAGGTCAGTTTGTTAGTCTCGGCGCGGAGTAGCGCGATTGTACGCCGCAGTTCCACGGCACTGTCGCACGAGGCTTCTGAACCGCTTTGGTTCGCGTCCGTGAAGTACATGGTTCTAGTAGTACTCACGGCGGTGACACGCACGTCCAAGGAAGCATGAACAGCGTTTCTTGGCGGTTCGTATGTGGGAAGAGTACCGGACAGGGAATGCAGGTCGTGGAAAGCTTGAACAGCATTCCCAAAGGACAGGAGCCCGTGCGTATTACGGCCGCGAAGTGGTAGCATAGTGTCCATTGGGTGATGCCCTGGTACCACAGAGGAGGCATGGACACCGTCCACTGATGGTTCGATGGGCAGCTGAAGCGGTGGCCGGGTTGTTGACTCCATCTCCAAGAAGCGTGAATGGCATTCCTGGATGGAGAAGCCCGCACTGCCAACGACCCACAAAGACACGTACCGGTGGCTTCCCGCAGAGGGTTCACTTGTCGGACTGCGCCATTGTGATGAGCGAGGCAGAGAACAAGAGACAACACCCGATCCTGGGCCAGCTGTTCTTATTCTGACTTCGTTCTTCTCTTCCTTGCTCTAGCTATTGGCGCGCCGGAGCCCCAGTGTCTTTCTTGGTCATGACAATATATATACATATATTACAAAAATTAAGATGCAACAGCGTTATACAATATTAGAGTGCAACGAAATCAGGTTATCACGAAAAGTTTCATGGTTAGAAATGAATACAACATGATCCGGAATCGTTTCAATATGCAATGGCTCGAGGTAGTGATGATAAGTTAAATGCTTGGATGTGACCATGAATGCGCATGAAACTACGTGCATTGCGAATGCGCTAGGAAGTGCGCGCAGGAGAATAAAGTGGCAAACAGTGAATTTCGTTACTATAAATGTACCTATGAAACAGATATAAAGAGCAATGTTGCGGTGTATTTCCAGTGACTGAAATGCAAGATCTTGTTTTTTTAGTGTAATGCTTGAATATAGTCGTAGTGTTGAGATGAATCTCGTTGCCCTATTCTGGATGGCTTGCAACATACGTACCAGGTAATCTTAATATGGTGACCATGCGGATGATGATCATACTCTAGCTGTGGGCGAACATAAGTAATATGATAATATGCGTACGTTAGAAGGAGGGTTGCGCAAGTTTCTGCGGAGATTTCCGATATATTGTTACAAGACTACATCCCGCTGAAGAATCAAGACAGACAGCGAGAAGACGACGTGATTCTGGGATGTGGGGCACGCTCTGGCTTGCCATCTCGGCTTAGGCTTAGCGTCATGCAAATATATCTTAGCTGTAACCTAGTTTCTCTGTGTGCCCTCCCGTAACATTTTGGTGAAGATTCAGGGTTCGCTGGGCACTACGGCTCCAAGAAAATGACTACTCAGTGTCTTACAAATCTGGCCATTTGCACCATGACACTGAATGCCTGTCCCGCCATCCAGTGGACCCTCCTGAGATTTTAGATGAAGCGCCGCCATGTGTGCTCTCTTTCTCTGCTTTGACCAACATCCGTGATGAACAGTGCCGAGATCCCGTCTTGCGTGACCTTATTGAGAAGCTGAACTCTCCAATGCCCCATCCGTCTACTCGACTGTTTGTACTTAAAGAGGGCACCTTGTACCGCTACAATGTCAACACAAATAGGCGTGAACTGCTCCTTGTGGTGCCTTCCCGCCTACGTTCGAGTGTTATCGCCCAGCTCCATGACGCCCCCACCGCCGGTCACCTTGGTCTCTCTCAGACTTACGACCACGTACAGCGTCAATTTACTGGCCCAGAGTTTATCGCTCCGTGCACCACTACGTCGTCGCATGCGACCAGTGCCAACGTCAAAAAAAAACCCTGTGAGTCCTGCCGGACTCCTCCAGCCACTTTATATTCCTATTGACCCCTTCTTTCGAGTTAGTCTTGATCTTCTAAGCCCGTACCATCAGTCTACCTCCGGAAACAAATAGATAGCTGTCGCTACGAATCATACAACCCGGTACGCCATCACGCGGGCTTGCAACCAGCTGTGCCACAAATGTTGCCGATTTTCTTCTGTACGATGTCATCCACTATTATGGTGCTCCATGCCAACTCCTCACAGATGGTGGACGCTATTCCCTCTCCCGAGTTATTGACGACCTGCTTCACCTTCCTTGCGAACCAAACAAAATTTACGACGGCTTACCATCCACAAACTAATGGGATTACCGAACGATTCAACTGGACTTTAACTGACATGTTCTCCATGTACGTCTCCTCTGACCACCTAGATGGGACGTTGCATTGCCATTTGTCACATTGCATGCAATTTCTCATGCCATGATACCGCTGGGTTTTCACCATTCCACCTCTTATTTTGCCGCGACCCAACTCTACCTTTCGACACCACCTTTCCGACAGCTGTCGATTCGCCGACTGAATACGCCCGTGACACTATCACCAGAGCTCACACAGCACGAGAAGTCGCTCGGAAGCGCTTTTAGCATCGCAAGAGCAACAGAAGCGACGTTACAACACACATCATCGCAATGCCTCCTTTGTCCCGAGTTCCCTTGTGTTGTTGTGGACACCGACTCGGCATGTTGGTCTCTCTGAGAAGCTGCTTTCCGGGTACTCAGGACCCTACCGCATCTTGCGCCAGGTGACCGACGTTACCTACGAGATAGCCCCGCTGAAGTCGTCATCTCCAATGTCTAAAGACATTGTTCATGTCTCCTGACTTAAGCTATACCACTCCGCACATCATAGAAAGCAGCGAGACGGTGCTTCTGCACCCGGAGGTAATGTTACAAGAGTACATCACGCTGAAGAATCAAGACAGACAGCGAGAAAGACGACGTGATTGAGAGATGTGGGGCACTCTCTGGCTTGCCATCTCGGCTTAGGCTTGGCGTCGTGCAAATATATCTTTGCTGTAACCTCGTTTCTCTGTGTGCCCTCTCGTAACAATATTTAGAGGCTTTCGATGAGACAGCTGCTTTATGTGTAGTACAGGTTAGATCCGATATAAGGTGAACGCCTAAGTGTTTGTAACATAGTGTAGCTGAAACAACGGCGTTATTAATCTCATAGTGAAATGCTGAATTAGTATGCTTCGGGTAAACGAGATTAACTTGCATATAGAGGCGTTAAGGGACATCTGCCAAGTTTCGCACCACCGGAAGGTTAGGTCAAGGTCATTTTGAAGAGCGGAATGATAATTAAAACAATTATTGTTGCGGTATATGGCGCAATCGTCGGCGAGAAACCTAACTGTGGATGAGAGGTTATAAAGCAAATCATTAATGTACATTAGAAAGAGTAACGGACCTATTACACTGCCTTGGGGGACACCGAATGTGACGTCGCAAAGGTTAGATGAAATGTTGTTGATCACCGTAAGTTGCTCACGCGAAGAGAGGAAGCTTCGTAGCCAAGACAGGAATATTAATCAATACGGAGGGCAGTCAATTTAGAGATTAAACGACGATGAGGTACAGTATCGAATGCCTTGGTGAAATCAAGGATGAGGCAATCTGTTTGTTCACTAGCGTTCATATTAAACTGAAGGTCAATCGTGACTTCAAATAACTGGGTGTCACATGAGTAGCCTTTCTAAAGCCTGCTGATTAGAGAAGAATTGTTTGATTCAAGGTGATCGTAGATACGAGAAGCCACGATATGTTCAAGTAGTTTGCAGGATATGCATTTAAGTTAAACGGGTCGATAATTACGGAGCGAGTGCCTGTCACCGGACTTAAATACGGGAATCGCCTTACCAATCTTCCAATCCTTGGGCAGCTCACCTGATGATAGCGACTGGTTAAATAGGAGACAGAGGAAGCTGCTGGAAATATCTGTGGTGTTTTTCAGTACTTTAGAGTTAATTTATCAATGCCTGATGAAGTAGAAACCTTAAGATTCGTGATGAGTTGTGTTTATACCTTCGGCAGTGACAATGATCGGGGCCATTAAAGCGAAAGGGCGATCTGGAACAAATGGCACATTGGAATAATCTTCCTGTGTAAAAACAGAGGCGAAGTACTCATTGAAAGCAATAGCGGAAACTTCATCAGAGCAGCTATAGTTCATTATCGTGTATTCTAATGGATTAGGAGACTTGTTGTAGGGTGAAATTATTTGCCAGAACTTTTGGGGGTTATTTTTGAGAAGTGACGGCAAGTCCTGCGAATAATATTTCTTCTTAGCTGTGTCTAAGGCTTTACAATAGGCTTGTAAGCAGACCCTGTATTATCCCAGTAGGACACAGAACCAATGCGTTTTTCGGTATCATATAAACGTTTCTTTTTATTTCGTAATGTTCGAAGATGTTTAGTAAGCCAAGGGTTGTTTATATGTTTAGTAAACCAAGGATGCAGAGATCAGCGGCACAAGCTGGTCAACGAACTCTAATATTTTTTTCTTTGAAACGAATCCGGTTTTCGTTCACGGTTTCGTAAGGCAAATGACGGCAAAAAAAAGTTCCTGATAAAAATCTTCTAGCTCCGTCCTAAATTGATGAAAATTAGCATGGTTATAATCCCGGATTGTTTTTCCACTGAGCCTGTAAAAGTTAGAGGTAGGTTGATTTGGAAGTTAAAGAGCTTGTGGTCGCTAAATTCTTCTATGTAAGAAATGGATCCAGTGGTTTCTGGTGCACCAGTGAAAACAAGGTAAAGTATGATAGTATCACGGGTGCATTGGTGAACAACTTGTGATAAGTTGTAGTCGAGGGTTACTTCGAGAATATTTGATGAGGCATGACATGTGGTAGTCATGGTTGACCAATCAATGAGCGGGTAGTTGAAATCGCCAAAAAGGTATATAATGTCAGCTGAATAGAGTTGCGTAGCTCGTTCTATGTTGTCACGTAGATCTTTGGGGAAAGAGGAAGGGGCAACCGGTGGATGATAACATGCTCCTATAACTATTTTTGCATCAGTTGTAACGCATGCAGTCCAAGTTATCCCTGTAGAGTGGTTAGTATCAAGGGGATCTGATGACACTGTATTTTTTACTGCTAAGAAAAGGCCCCCTCCTCTTCTATCGACACGGTCACGTCGATATATGCTCTAGTTCTCTTTATCTGGGAACAGTTCCTCGTTGTTTACGTCAGTATAGAACCAAGTCTCTGTGAGTATCAATATGTCGGCATCACTATCATCTAAGTAAGAACACAACTCATCCCTTTTGGGAAGTAGGCTTCGAATGTTAGCAAAAGACACAGATAAAGATGGCGACTTAAACTGACTCCGCTTACGCGTGCTCATGTTATCCTCTAGCTATCTCGTAGACAGCATAACTACGTTGCTAGAGTGATCTAAAACGTAGGTGTTAGTGTCAATGCTAAGTTTACCAACGGATAACTTAAAGCGTTTGTTTTGAGCCTTTGCGTAATCAAGAAGCTTTCGGCGAGCTTGTCGCGTTTTCATGGAAAAATCTTGACGTATGTAAAAATTAGTTGCCTTAAGCTTACGTGAATTTGACAAAATTTGCTCTTTGTCCTTGAAAAATGTGAACTTTACAATAATTGGCCTTCGTCTATCTGTGTTTAAATCTGCCCAGCCTGTGCACGCGCTCTAATTGCGGACTAGTTGTGAAAGTGCCTAGGTGGTCTGAACAAAACTTCTTTATCTTCTGAGACTGCCCAGTTCTCATTGGGGTCATCTTCAATGCCAAAAAAATAGAAGGTTAGACCAACGTAACCTATTTTCTGCATCGTCGCACCTATTCGTAATTTTTCACAGTTGGTTCGTCACATCGCGCAAAGCGTCAACCGAGCCAGAAGGGGCGGTCACAGACCGAGACCCAATGACCCATTAATGATGGCTGCATTATCAGTGACATTATCTCTTTTTCAAAGTAATGTTGCCAAACGTGAACGCTCTCCTTGTCTCACGATAAGAGCGTTTTATGGAGCATCGTCGCAACGCAAACTTATCCTCTGCCGGAAGTTCATTATCTAAATACATAATTTTATCAGCAACACATCGAGTATGGTATTGTCAATAGGTTGATGATCTCGCTTCGCTGAAATAGCGCCCAACGCAAGAAGTCTGAGTTGAATTAGGTTGCATATGCAAAGCGCATTGTACGCGGGGATTATTAATGTTTCTTCCCACCTACGCTCATCAAACTGACCCTTATCAGTGACATTATCTCTTTTTCAAAGTAATGTTGCGAAACGTGAACGCTCTCCTTGTCTCACGATAAGAGCGTTTATTGCGAGCATCGGCGCAACGCAAACTTATCCTCTGCCCGAAGTTCATAAAAACATTTGCTTTCTAGCCTACATACAAATGAGATTTCACCTGTACCTAAAGTGAATGTGAAGCAGTGAGCAAATAAAAAGAAAATGATAGGTGTAACTTTTAGAGACAGCAAGAGGACAAAGTGGGTCAGGGAACGAAGGGTGCAAGGACATAATACTTGAAGTCAAGAAGAAACGGACATGGGCAGCGCAGGTAGTGTATAGGCAACATAACCACTGGTCATAAAGGGTGACTGACTTGATTCGAAGAAAAAGCAAACGCTAGAGGGTGAGAAGGAAAAGAAGGTGGGCTGAGTAGACCAAGATGTTTGCGGTTGCAATATGACAGCAGAAAGAACAGAACCGTGTTGAAGGCCTTAACATGGGAGAAGCATTTTTCCTCCAATTGTCATAGTCAGGCTGATGATGCTGAGTAAGGTCGAGAGCTTTAGTATTGTAAGATTACTTATTTAAAATAAATGACCTAGTTCCCATCTTTTATTGCCCTTTTCAGCGCTCCAGCCATGGTTGTGCGATTACGTGCGGTCGCATACATTTTAATCTTCACTACTGGTAGGTATCATAGTTCTGGACATTTTTTTCGTTTCTTCAGAGCTCCGCCAAGCCAACTGTCGTCATTGTCAGGCTTGTTTTCATATGACACACCTACTTTTTAAACTTGTAACAAATTTTGAACCAAGAAAAGCATTAGACAGCATACGGTGATGAATATTTATTTCTGGAATGCGGAAAGTGGGCGAAGCTTTTATTCTACTTAGGTTGTTGCATCTACAGACTGTTATTGCATTTCGCAATACCACATATGAGAATAATGTAGGAGTTCGTGAACGCTGTTCATTGCTCATATTGAATTTTGCTTTGTGTCTTCTACAAAAAACTTCACGTATTTTGAAGTTTATTGCGAAATGGAGGCCTTACAGCCACCTCCGGCTGTAAGGCCGAATTAGTAGGGGCATCGGACACGTGACCCGAAAGTTGTGGGCTTGGGTTCTAGAGAAGGAAAGGGTGATTTCAGTCCACAATCATTCATTAGCAAATTTACGTCATAATAATTCCACTGCGGTTAGAAGATAACAATATCACCTGCGCTTTTTCGGCGTAACTGTACGTTCGATTTATATAGACCTATCTAACCAAATTTCAAACCCTTCCCTCGACTTCCCCCCTGTGATCTCGCGTAGTAAGGAAAGTTTACTTTTTGGTTTCTTGCACTATCCCGCTATATTGCACATATGACTTGTCCTTTCATGGCACCGAAGTACTGCTTGATGGCACGGCAATCGTTTAACACGCAAGACCGCCTCTCTTGTCATATTGTTCGCACCACACTGTCAAACTTATCTTTGTTGTTGATTTCAGTCACTGCAACAGCACAGACGCCGAACTACTACACGTTCTGCTTCTGGGATGGCATCTCCCGTTTCCGATCCGGACCTTACAAGTCCAGCGTCAGTGCTATTCCCGCCGAACTCTGCAGCGCCGTCGTCTACTCCCATGTGACCATCGACGAAAAGAGTCACTGGATTAGGCTGACTGATAAGGAGCTGGAACTTGGTACACGTGACTTTTATGTTTTTCTTCGCAAGTTCTCATTTGTTAACAGCCATAATTTAGCAACTATCGGAAGAGTGGCACAATGCAGGGCTATGGTAGCGCTGCTCGTAAAAGCTAGGGATAGTCAACCGACCCAAAAAACACACAGTTATTGCCGCAATTGCTGGGATCCTACTGATATATCACTTACATGATGATTCACCATTTCACTAGAACGTCATCCATCATCATCATAATTATCATCATCATCATCATCATCAGCCTTGACTACACCCACTCAGTACTAAAGCATCTCCCATGTTCGGCCTGTCAACTGGGTCCTGTGCTTGCTGCTGCGACGTTATGCTCGCAAACTTCATTATCTAATCTGCCCACCTAACTTTCTGTTTCCCCCTCACCCGCTTGCCTTCTCTGGGAATTCAGTCAGGTACCCTTCATGACCAACAGTTATCCTGCCTACGTACTACATGCCCGGTCCATGCCCATTTCTTCTCCTTGATTTCAACTACTCTATCGGTAATCTCATCCATCATAGTGGGGGACATTCTAGAGGTCATGATGGAGGCATTGGTGGGATAGTGGATCCCTGCGATCAACTCTCAGACCTTTGCCTCTTTATTCAGCTTACTACACTAAACCGGGACTTAAAGATAGCAGTTCATCACTTTAACATACACACACGGTAGGCCTCTAGGCCTCCCCTCAAGCCCAGAGATGGCGTTTACGGTGTACAGCTGTTCCTGTTGACTGCTGCTTTCATAGCGATCTTTTATCATAACAGTGAACTACACGAAGGTACATAGGCTTTTCATTTTGCTCAGGGCGCTGTGTCAGACGAATCAAGTTAGATTATATCAGCATTAAATAAGGAATACAACACTACTCAACTTGTATACACTACGTCCGCTGCAAAATCATCGTCAAGATAGCAAAGCTTTCATCCCAATAGTGGTTTAGTGATGAAATATAATAAAAAAATGTCTCACCATCATAAAAAGTCTCACCATCAGTTGCGTAAAAGTCGTTGAATTAACCTACATTTTCTGTTTCTTATCTGTATACTATAGGCCTCTGATTCTATCAATAATGGTGACACTGCACCGGCGCACAAATGAAGGAAGTGCCAAAATTTTCCAACTGATTGGCGTAGTCATGTGATTAGCGGCAGCTCAGATGCATTTTGGGGAGTATAAATGGATGAAGGTGCGAAGGAAGTGAAACCGTCATAATTTGGCGTAAACGAACGAGTGCAGAGCAATATTTCAACAGTGAAGTATCGTTTGCTTTTCACTATTTTTGGACTGTTTGCGATAAGAATTGCACCGATATACCTAAGTCAATCGTTATAAAGGCACATATCGAAGGCTCTAGCTGTTTACTTCTTCGAAGAGAAACAAAAGGCTTTTCAAGCCAGAATAAATATCACAGCAGCAGCCACCCACTGGAGATGCTATCGCATGCTGTCATTGTTCGCGTACAGATATCGCGAACGGCAGACTAGTACATATCAGGGAATGCACTTAAGATACCTAGCACTCAATAGGGCCCAGGCGAGCACACCCACCAGCTCAAAGTACGCAGTTTACCGCCAGGGCTGTGCAGCATCGCCCCCCCCTTTCCCCTTTTTTAGACACTTTATGAACTTGTCATGACACGAAGACCACAGCTAGATTTCGTCTTCCCTTAAGCTGGGATGACCCATTGCCAATCCGCGCTGTCACTTACACATATAGAAGGACACGCGAGTGATTGCTATTGCCCCTGAACCTTCACACAGGAAGACCCTCAAGATTGTCACCGGGGCAGCGATGGAAAAAAACTTCATGAGGAGTGTACATATAACTGATGCCACGACAATTGAGCCCCATTCTGTGCAGCTAGACTGTTAGTTTCGCTGAAAAGAGTGAGAGCTGCCACCATTATTTCGGTGAACTACCAATGCAGTGAAACTAATGTACAAATCAAGAAATGGCTATTTCCTATAAAGTGTTCAAGTACAGATACTGCAACACCAAAAAATCTCAGCGTAAATAAAAAAAGAGAGTTGAAAGTTTTTGTTTAGTCATACATGCAACATGGACTAGCACTTTTAAATTTTTCTGAGTTCGTTTTCGTTTCTTTCACGTAGACCCAGAAGCAAGATCTTTTGCTAATTCCTCGATCTACAATTCAATATGGGTGCTGCCGCAAAATAGTAAGTCGATGGCGCGCTTAACATATCATTACTATCAATCTCTCTATTGGTGTTTCCTTTCGATCAAGGCTATTAACTTTTCTCTGATTTTTTCAGAAGTCTTCGAACAGATGAAGGATCTAAAAAGGCGCAATCCAAACCTCAAGATACTGCTAGCAGTTGGTGGCCCTCATGACCCGCTAGAAAAATACTGGCAGTTTTTTCCAGTGGTGTACTACTGGAAAGACATGACAGAGAGTCTGGTGCAGTGGTTAAGGACATACGACTTTGACGGAGTCGTCCTGGACTTCTTTTCTGGGACAGCGTCTTTTATAGACACTGTCCGCAACTGGTACAAAGCAAAGTTCATCCATCCATTTGTTTGGGTGAGGGAGAATCGTCATCTAGGTGCACCCAGCGCAACATTCAGCCACGCCTACAACTGGCATAGACAATCATCATCATCATCGTGATCTACAACAATCTCGCTACAAAATGAGGGATTTTTTCATGTTATTCAAATTAACTCAATCTTGTGCTTCCTGCGACCACGTTGTCCCCACAATCTTCTTAATATCAATTGCAAACGTCACTCTCTGTATCTACCTAACACACCTGCAATCTCTTAGAATCCAGTCTGTTACTCCTAATGACCAGCATTTTTTCTTGCCTTCGTGCTACATTCCAAGCTCATGATCAATTCTTCTAGTTTTGAATAAGACAAAATATAAAACACCTGAACCTTACTCGCGCTTACCTGTATGTAGGAAACCTGGATGCTAATGAAGAAAAAGTTCAACTTGAATACGACGCAGCGTGTTATGAAAAGGGAAATGATAGATTTGATACTATGAAAAAACACAACCACATCAATTCAACAGGCATGAAGGCCAAGGAAAACAAGAGTACCTTAGCAAATATTTCTAGCTGTAGTGTTGTAAATGTGACGTTCGTCGCAATGAGCATTGAAATAAATTTCAGAAGAGGGCTTCACCTTTTTTATTCACCATTGCAGAGTATTCAACCTATTGCTTGCAATAGATAACCACAGGACATTAGCTATAACCTGTTGACTGCCTCAATTTATTAAAAATCGTGAAAACATTTATAAGGTAGCGTTATGTTTATCTCCTAAAAATTCGTGATTTAACTAAAGAAGTTAGTTTTTTAACAAATGTAACTTCTCTCAGCTTAATAGTGCTATAGTAATACTAACTTAGAGCTGTTAACAATAGACTCATCAGCTAATATTTCAAAAAGCAGCCATGTATTACCTCCAGCTCATGCCTGTGTCGTTTTCTTGCATGCAGCAAATCAGCAACGATCTGAGAGCACATGAAAACAAGTGGACTATCACCTTAACACTGCCCTGCTTTTGACAGCACCTCTCATCATCTGTTCGACATCGAGAGACTAACAGAGTGAGTATTAATGAATTCACTTAAGTGTTAGGCCAACGCCGAAATCTAGAAAATAGAATAGTTAAGACAACAAAAACCCCTTATGTCTACCGCATGGATCATTTCATGCCACTTTTTTTTTCATTGCTATATAGACGTCAGGCTCTGCCCAGGTGGCGTTGTGAAAAACGCCGCCACCTGAGCATCATCGCCATCTTGGCCATATCTGAGTAGGGCAAATAGAGTTGCCCACAAGCGAACATGCATAGGCCATTGTCTTTTGTTGTTGTTTAAGAGCGGTTTCCTGAAAACTTAGGACTTGGAAAGCCTCTTTCGTCAATCAAACCTCGCTACAAAAAGTAGAAAGCTCAATAAAGCCAACTGCGGGTACCATGCAAAAGATTTTTTAGTTAACACGGCATGCTGAAACTCGCAATTTAAGTGCAAGCGAGCGTCGCATGAAGACGAGTTTGACGCAAGCATTTCGATGGGCGACTGTACCGCCTAATTACGTTCAATTTGGGCTTACTCATAATGCCAAAGCGATGAAGTACATACACACTACAATCAGTGGTCCTACTTTTGTTTTATCAAGCAGGAATGGCCCCATCAATTTTCATTTTTGCAGTTGCCTTCTCTATGCATACGTCACTTCCTGTACGTTGAGCTGTTTCATTACGCGTACCAATGTTCTGCAGATGATTGTCTTCCGTTTGTACATATTTCAAACGGGAATAGGTGTGATTCCACTTTCTCGGTGTATAACGAAAGGCAATATCAACACTTCCGGGACAGCTCCGGCAATCACTGAGACCATGGGCAAAAAAAAATGAAAAACGTGATGGTGGTTGTGGTGAATATTTTGCGACTTACTTGCTTGACGCACGTGTTGCAATTGGTTAAGTAAAGCCGGAAATTTCAGCCTCAAAAGCGTACGTGTGCGTGGCTGTGTGTTGACGACCAGTTCGCATTGTGGGTGGAGGTGGAGTGCGCGATGTTCATCGCACGCGTCACCAGTCTGCATTTAACTGTTGCACGACGCGCACTACGGTCAGAGGCTCTGCAGATATTCAGACTCAAGGTTAGCATGGTTCTCCGTCAAGGCTACTCAAAACAATAACACGAAACCTACATTATCACACATTCACATGCGACAGACTGTGAAGAACACGACTTGCCCAACATAATCACAAGGGCCCGTACCACGCGCTGTCGCCGTTCTACTTTGTGCGACAGCTACGAGAACCGGTACAACTGAAGCCCTTTACGTTCATGACAATTCACAAGGGAATGGTAGCGTGGTCTAAGGGTTTTCTTCGTCCCACGCGGACCTCTTTTGTCTGCTTTGTTTTCGCCACCGTTCTGGTAAGTGATCCACCAAGCACTTCATGGCGGTTCGGTTGCGCATCCGACTAGCGGAGAGAAATTCATAGCTTTTCTTCTGTGCGTTCAATGCGCAAGCACACTTCATATACGGCTTAACTGCTGTTTCGTCCTCGATAGTTGCGCCTTGTTGCACCGCAAACTGTGCAAGAGAGTCGAACTTTGCACTACCCAAAGCTGCTCTGACAGGTGGCGCTCCGTGTCGGCGAAACTGCAGAGTCTGACGTCTATTACTGCTTTGAAATGACAAATGACGATACCCCCTGTGGTATGGTTTAAGGTATTTCTGAATAGGTGGCGCATTCCAAGCTCAAGGTAAACATTTTTTTACTGTGATCTGTCTGAATAGGTAAAACTAAATCCACACACGTTCAGCGTTCAGTTTTTAGATGCCAAGCATCTTAATGTCGAGCTCAATCCCGTGTACGGTGTGACCACCTTTGACACGCGCTAGCACCCACTGCTTCGCGTCTACATTTGGTTCTCTTTCTCAGCAGATGGTTTAACATTTATATTTAAAAACCTTATGTTTCAGAACATTATGTTTCAAAACCCTTTCTGTCTATTCTTCAAAAGTGTGGCGGTCCAGTCTGCTCCGAATCTAGTGCTTTTTTTCACTGGTTGTCTCCCCTCCACCATCGTTTTTCCCGCCGTTCTTCTTACGGTTTTGTTTTCTTTCAAAACGTTGAGCCAACCTTGAAGCGTAGCACCAGTTATTAGTATCAGGAACTAATGACAAAACACAGCTGGATTCAGCAAAACATAGCTGGACGTGCAAAAGCTAAAACATTTAGTCTGGCAATTATTATTACTGCGACGCGTGCGTCAACAGGTAAAACAAAGAATGTATGTCTTCTCACAAAGTATTGTTCTTAATTATTTCACAATTCGTCGATATATATTCTCAATACCTGTATTCAGCAAGACAGTTTTGAACACAGGACGCTACAATCGCCTGGGTGTTCACGCTGTCTGCTACCCAGAATCAGGTGTTTCTATGCCCCAAGCGTGGCTGCTGCCGTAACCTTAACACAGAAGTTCATGAAGTGGAGAATAAAGGTACATTCAGTGGAACTCAGAGGCACCTTTTTAGCATTTATTCTTCTCAACGTTTTCGCCATGGCACTTTGAAGTTATACCTGTCAAATTCTTTCCTTTATTCTTGCGCGAACGCCTACATGTAAAGATCTTTAGGGTTAAACTTTTTTGTGGCCACTGCATTACACTGAGTTAGCAGCTTCACCTCTTTCTGCTTGCTAACTCTTGTTTTCTCGTGTTGTCATTTGACGATTTTCTGAGCTGGTGTGTCCGGGTAACAATGGTCATTGTGAAACTCTACAACAGCATTCCGTTTTTCAGTAGTCTCAGAGAGTATTAAGCTATTGCTATATTATCTCTTTACAGACCGTACCAAATTGTCCTCGAAGACCATGCACTTATTTCTCTATTTTCCTTTTCCATTCCCTGTATTTAGGGAAGTCAACATTTCTTGTTGAAATCTAGTGACTGCCTTGAATTTCCAAAGGGCGCATTGGTCAACGTTACGAGGACAAAGGACATGACCGATGCAAGTACACGCAAGATCTTTTGTTTTCATTTTTGTAATTACACTTTCGCCAGCATACATAAGATATTTGTTTTATGTCTTTCATTAGTATTTTAATAATATTTTTATATTTATTAGGATACTTCAGGTGTGTTTTCAATGGTGCATGTGACTTTTTCTTGCAGACTTTATAATTATAATCGTATAATCACAAGATTCTTAAGTTTCGACAATTGCGAAGGTTTTCTGCATACCGTGACAGCTCACATGCTGTTTCTGTTTTCTGTTTTTTTTTTGCTCTGTCTCTTTTCATCTAGTGATATTTATTTGTCTAAGACTCTCCCTCTATATTTTTTCTTTCTTCAACTTTCTATCTTTTTCATGCCTTTCTTTCTTTATTTAGCACTCTCTTTCTTTCTCTCTCTCCCTCTCGTGGATCTCCTTGCTTTCTCCCTGCTTCTACATTTCCTTCTATATATTTTTCTCTCTCATTCTTTCTATCCCACGGTTCACCCTCTGCCTTCCTCGATTCTCTGCTCTTCACCCTTCTTTCTCTCCTCATCACGCCCACTGCCATTTTCCCACCCTCTAAAGAACAGCAGATAGTCAACAATTCCGAAGCTCTCCACGATGGTGTCCTTCATAACCACATTATGGTTTCGGGACGTAAACGGCCAGGCAGTAACTCCTTGCGACCCCCTGGCTACACAGTACTATACAAGGCTGTACGACATGCTCCAGCCGTGCCGGCTGTGTAGTACACTGGCGTGGGTAAGCGGGCTTGGAGCACACCCAGTGAATAATTATGTTCAATAAGAACTTCTCTTCCTTTATATATTTGTCCCTCGGTTTCTCTTCTATTTGTTTCTCTCTATTTGTTTCTCTCTATTTGTTTCTCTCTATTTGTTTCTCTCTATTTCTTTCTGTATTCTTTTTCTCACCCAGAGGGTTGTTGTAGGCCACGCCGCAAAAGTCGACACGCCTATTCTCGGAATGCAGCACAAGATGAAGAAGAGGACGAAGAGGGCGCCAGCCGGTTCATTAGGACGTTAGTTGCGGGTCACAACATTTTGCGCCGATCTAGAAAAGCTTCGCTGTTCAAAAGGATTGTGTTTTCAACACAAGCAGAAAGGAGAAAACCCCGCTGGCCATTTGCTTTCATGTCTCACAACGCTAGATGCGCCTATAACATACACGTTCATGTCTTACTCCTCTTGTCGCACGACTCGCAACACTCTCAAGTTCACCTAATTCCAAAAGTACTCTAACGCGATTCTGTATGCGTGCATGGAACCAGAACTGCTCCTACTCGGTACAATGGTCTTTCTCTTCCAGATTGACAGAGCGGAGCTAATAGTGGGAAAAGGTGCCCCACGCCAGAGTATAGTGCTCGAGGTTCCGCTCTCCGCTCGAACGTACATTGCGACGCCAACGGCCTCCGGCGTTCACACCGTATTCCCTGGGTTCTCTGGAAACTACACGAATCTTCAAGGATCTCTCGCTTCTTTTGAGGTGAGCAACAAAAAACGGGTCAAATTAACAACGTGAATATACACTATACTTCGCATTGCCCATCCATATGTATAGGGTAAAAACCACGTTCAAAAACTTCAGCTGCTCGCCTGACTCTCTTCTGCATAATTCTCTTTAGTTAAGGGCACCAGGCAAGTTACACCTTCGACCTTGACCTAAAAAGCTTAGTTAGCAAAACGCTAACGTGTTCTCAAAATGCCCATTAGGGTAGAATGAACTGGACCAGAGCTTGTGATGAGAAGCCATGTACAGCAAGGTTTCAACTTAAGTGGCTTGTATTGTAAAAAAAGGATGACCCTATTTTTTGGTCTGGAAGTCTCATGCCACCAATTACCCACATGATCCCAAGTGACAATGAACTTCGTTCTACCAGAAGCGAGTTTATACCTATTCCACCAGTATGTGTCTGGTGGCGGCAATTATCTGTCTCCCACAGCAGCGGTGCATGCTCAGCTATTTTATGAAGTCTGTTGTAGATTAAGGTGTGCCCAGAGGCCTTTGCGGGGCCTGATGGAGTCACTTTTCACAATGAGTGTCCATAAACCATCGAGCGTCAAGTTCGTGGTTTATGAATACTCTACCCACTCGGAAAAACCGGTAGGTTTCCGGTCAGCACTGGGAATCTAACATGGTACCTCCAGCGTTGGAAGTGGTCTCTCTAAGAATGTAGCCACTGCTGACAGCCCTGTCTTTAGGAATAATGTCCTATTTTTAACTTTCCTATGCATTCACAAATATGTGGGGTCATCAAGCACGCAAATAACGCCTAGAAGCTTGAACACGGTGACCAACAAAATTCGCATTTTTGTATTCACGGTGCTGTCACATTTTAAGCAGAAACTCGTGCCCTAAATATGCCATTTGACATACTTTTCCTTACATCTCGTACTCACGTGCATTCTAGGTGTGTGACCTGCTTCAAAGTGGTTGGAAGGAAGGACGTTCCAGTCCTGGTTCCTGTCCCTTTATAATGAAGAATGAAGAATACGTGTCCTACGAAGATGATGAGAGCATCCAGAAAAAGGTTACACACACTTTCCAGAAGAAGGTTACACATAGGTTACACATAAAAGCAACTCATCGTGGCGGTGGTAAGGCCTCTGATGCACCGAAGAGTACTAAGAATATCTGGGTCCAGACAGGCCACCATTGAAATTCGAACCTTGCGAGATTTACCGATGAACGTTATGCAGTGAGGCGAGTCTAGCACTGCAGTTTGCAGAACTGAAATGAGTTCAATAATATTTAATTGAGCTAAGTGATGTTACAAGGACAGGCGATCATGGCTTAGTGAATAGGACACAACTGGGAGCGCGAGTGAAACAATAAGTATACAGGTGATATAGGCGTACGTACCTAGACATAGATATGACGTTCAATTAGTTAAAAAGCTTCAAGAAAGAAATGGAATCGGCCACAAATAAACTAAATGAGCAGTATATATACTGACAGGCTACTTCACCGACAAGGTACGCAGATGGCATGGGTTTAAAAAAAAACAAAGAGAGAACTTGACAGAAGAGTCTACTTAAGTTCTCAGAAGGCAATAACATACACATCATAAATACCTTCTACCGAAAACCGAAGAACTAAAGGTGGGCGTCAAGCAGTACTACTTACGAAACTAAAAATGGAATGTATTTTATGTTTAGCGCATACTCTGACATAGTGCAGGATATAAACCTGCTCGGTAAGGTGAAATTTTGTAACTATAGGATGGTATGATTACGAATTCGCAGGCACTTGTGTAGGAAACCGAAAGAAATCATACCAACAGAAACCAACTAGTGTGTTACCTCGTAAAGTCAAACTGTGGGTATACGGTATCTCGCTGCAGTACTGCTGCTCGACTTCAAGTGAGCTAGGTAGCCTTAGCGTTCACGTAATGAACGCTAACATTGCCATGATCACGCTGTTACTGAAAATGTATGGGTTAGTTTGTTGGAAATCTCGGTACAGTTTGCCAGAAATACCACTCCATAATTCAGTACAAAAGGTTTTAACTAATTGCATAGTAACGGTACACCTTTCAGTACAATACAGGCAAACATGGTCATGCAACGCAAGTACCGAGGTGCGGCTGTCAGGAGCGTAGACTTGGATGACTACAACTCACAGTGCGCAGGAAAATCCAACCTACTCAAAGGCCTTCGTTCCATTTTCGACGCAGCAAAGCCCGACGTGGATTTCCCTTACAAATCACTGAAGGCGTCCTGCTTGGACAAACATAACAAAATGACACCAACCACGGCACCGTCCCCGGAGCGGAAAACGTCAAGACTCTCCGAGTTGTCGACACAGCCCAAAGAAGCAGTGGGGGGCACGAAGACTCCCCCTTCGGGTCTGCCAGAGACGTCCTCTCTACCGGCTTCGAAACACCCACCAACAGTGCCGAATACACCGTAGACAGTACCTGTTTCAAAAGAACCACCATCGGCTCAGAGCCTGACCCAAGCGTTATTGACTGACAAGAAGATCTCGGCACCCGCTAGTGGTGAACCACTGACAGTTACACCTGCGGAATCACCTTTGAAGTCATCGATACTCGCCACTACCAAGGCGGTGACGACCAAGAGTAGCGCAGACATCTGCAAGGGGGACAATCAAGGTGCGATGCTGCCAAACGAGTCAGATTGCAGCAAATACTATCACTGCGCGCATTCCAAACCGCACCTGCAGTTCTGCGCACCGGGAACAATATTCGATATCGAGCGGCAAGTATGCAACTGGCCGGCAAACGCCCTTCGACCCGAATGCAAACTTCCGTGACGTCTTTGCCACGTGGAGGGACACTTGCTAGAACTCTTCTGGAACTACTGCAAAAAAGCATATTCTTTTTATAAAGCATGATTGTATGATATAGCTGGCAGCTAACGAGACAGATTAGCGCCCTTATTTTCAGTCAGTGGGTCACAACCAAAATAGAAGTGGTAAACGCAATAGCCTCTGCGATGCAGCCTGCGCACCGTCCCGAGCGTTCTCAGCGTGGCAAGCCACTCAAGCCACGCTACACGTACTACTCAGGAAGCGCGTCAGTGGTGTAAGCTAATTATAGTCTGTATACTTTGAGTTCCGCACGGCTCAAGAATAAAGGTGGGTTTTGGTCGGTACACTTCACGGCTTGCTTCGCTAGCTTGCAAGGCACGATATACCTTATAAACTACCAAACGCGCGTGCTCGTAGACCTGGTGGCCATGGAGGAAGTTTATTAGCAGTGCGAAGAAACTTGAAGGCGGGGTTCTCTAACACGTGTTCCTGAGCTAAATGGTATTCGCAATATTTTCTCACGTATTGCCAATAGTAAAGCTACGCTTCGGTATGCTGCACAGAGGAGACTTGTAACAAGCGTTTTCCTTCATGAGCGCCCCATGCGGCTACTTCACATTAAAACATCCACGTGAAACCAGAAGTCTATATTTCAGAAGACGTTAGTCATTATGGAGGCAATCATCGATATGTCTCTCAAAACGTGATGCTATGTATCCTTCGAGAAACTGCCAGGCCTGTGTGCAACGCCCAGCACAGTCAGAGTGATAGCTGGAAGAGCGTACTTTTTAGAGCCT
Source organism: Rhipicephalus annulatus (assembly GCA_013436015.1). NCBI lineage: Eukaryota > Metazoa > Arthropoda > Arachnida > Ixodida > Ixodidae > Rhipicephalus > Rhipicephalus annulatus. The sequence goes on from WOVY01013693.1 coordinate 21,037, forward strand.
TTTTTTTATTGAAATAGAAAATAAGTGAAGGAGTTTTGTCAGCTGCCCCGCCGCGGTGGTCTAGTGGCTAAGGTACTCGGCTGCTGACCCGCAGGTCGCGGGTTCGAATCTCAGCTGCGGCGGCTGCATTTCCGATGGAGGCGGAAATGTTGTAGGCCCGTGTGCTCAGATTTGGGTGCACGTTAAAGAACCCCAGGTGGTCGAAATTTCCGGAGCCCTCCACTACGGCGTCTCTCATAATCATATGGTGGTTTTGGGACGTTAAACCCCACATATCAATCAATCAGTTTTTGTCACCGTTACTTGGCGACGGCTACCCCATTCCACTTAATTGGTACAAATGAAAGGATGAAAAAAACAAAAAAAACAATGTCACATATACAGATATACAGTCCTACATGGGTGAGAGCAAATGTTCTTCTATATGGGCAGAACAAACACGTAGAGCCTTTCTTCAAGAACACACTTGGCGTAATTACAACAAGCATGGTTGCATGGTATCCACCACATTATAAACCCTCATACATATTGTTTAGCGCAGACGTAGGCGTCCACTATGCCATTATTTGTCATTCTCCGAGAAATCGTGGTAGCCACTACACACTCGTGAGGCATTGTGTGCACTGTGTTCACGCTGAGGCCAACGACGATGAAGAATTATGCCTCAGGCTTTTGTAATCGGTCGAAGCATTGAACGACAGACTTGTTGCGCAAGCTACACAGTGTGACGCCTGGTTGTTACTTCACTCTTCTGAAAGCCGTCACTACGCATGTTGACAGGATTACTTACACGGCATGAAACATCCATAGTGTCAGTAAGCAAAGGAGTTTAAAGGCGTGGCATAGCTCAGTGGTTTATCGCGGCGAATGGTGTCTCGCTCGCCGCAGGAAACAGCTCTCGCTGTAAGACATATACTCAGAAATAGTGAAATATGAATTGCAGGAACCTTTCAATTGTTCAGTGTATCTTTTAATGTCACATTATGGGCACAGCGCGTTTGCAGCCGCACACTGACCAACTACGTCATGAAGCCACGTTGACTTGGGAAAATGGGCCCACTCCAAAAGTGGTGCTGCATCAGACACGAAAAGAAAAGGAAGGCATAATCTCAAAATGAATAAGAAACTGTATTTTATCTACGGGTTCCCGGATCTGTGCGAGTTTCATAATAAATAAAGCCGCACTTAGTTCAGTAAGGCCAATGAGAAAATTATCAGTAAACATAAGCACTGTTTTTCGTCTCGGTACAAGCATGCGCTTTGCTTCTGTTTGTTCCACAGAGCTGTCAAGAAACCTCACCTTGTGTTCAGCCGTCGCTCCACTCTTCCTCCACACTTAATCCTTTAAAGAGTCCCTAAACATGCCATCAAAAATAATTTCAGGCCTGCTAACTGCCACCGTGACGTCACACATCTGGACCGAAAGAAACGCGTGGGAGGCTGTGAAGCCATCGCCACCAATGTCCTCTGGGAATAGATAAAACAAGCTCAGCAAGTTCTGCATGTTCAGTAGTATGACTTTGCCTTTTGGGTCGGGATTCGCGATGTTTTAGGGAATGTGTTACGCTTTATATCTTTTGTGATTTACCTCTAATAAGAGATTGTACTCTAACGAACGCGTGGCTGATTTTAAGAGCAACATTTGGTGGTCCAACAAGGTAACCAAATAAATAAAGTAAATTTTGTGCATCGTTTTTTTTCTAGTTTATTTAGTCAATCGAATCACAATTTTTTGGAATTTCCAGTGTGTGTCATGCGCACACACACACACACACACACACACACACACGCGCGCGCGCGCGCGCACACACACACACACACACACACACACAATACACTGTGCATAAGATGCAGAGAAACTGTTCTTATTCAGCTCCTAAACTTTTGCAGTTTTTTGAGGCTCTGGGATCGCTCTTGTACAGTCGTGCCGGTTTTGAGATTGGTGCACTGGTACTGTTTCTTAAGTATTTCGGCCTCAAGTGAAGCTCACGCACCTTAAAAACATTTAGGAAAGCGATTTATCACACGCTTGTTGCCCTACGTGCATCTTGTTGACTCACACCGCGGTTGCAAAACTGGTAAAGTTTTTAAGTGTCCAAAAGCATCCAAATTCAGTGGAAGAGCGGCATTACACATTTCAAGGAAACAAATTAGGTGATGTTGCTAATGAGACTGGCGCATAATTATAATACCGCAAAAGACTGACGCAGCAACGGTGACAAATACTGCGTACTACATAAGAGATGCACAGCGCCACGTCTAGCGCTCTTTCTCTTTATTCAAAAAAATACTCAAGGGTTTTTCAATAACCCTGGGTGCTATGCACAAATAGCAAAAATTTTACCCACTCTGAAGGCAAAACACCTTTTCTGTATATCACCACGCGCGTTTATTGCTTCATTTTGATGTGTTCGACGTGCGAGCAGCGGAACGTACAATGCGCCAGTCGCTCCGGTTGTGAAGTCGGTTAAGCGCAGCACGAAGGTTCGTCCACTTTATTTCACCATCGTTTTGTGGCTAAGCTGACCACGTCTCGGCAAGACATGCTCGTCGAAAACGCGAAATCTGGGCAGTTCCTAGCACTGTCGTGGGACGCTACGTTACCGTTCGGGCTCAGCTTGAGTTGCCTAAATGCCAAGGCTTACGCTAACATGTGAGAAGCGCACACGACATTAGTTTACAGGAGCAACCAGGTGTGTTCGAGGTGGTCCTTTTAAATTAGCTCCGAAACAAGTAGTGTCGACCTACAGATACCTTCAAATCATGAAGAGAAGGCATATCGATGTCATCGCGATGAACGGCACCCTCTCAATTTGGTATTCGGTCGTCCTAGGGGAATGAAGACAATAATACCTTTAGTAAATAGTCAATGGCGGTGACAGTTGGGTCTGTGGCGCTGCCCCACCAGAATAACTTCCAGGTGTTCACTGCGCGAACACATCGCACATCACATCACATCGCCACGCATGATCCTAATGTAGTCGTCAGAAGAAGCACAAGCACAACACGACAGACTTACCGCCGTATTCTAAAACGTCCCTTCACTCAATGCTTCCCCTTGACTTGAAAAAGTCGATCAGAGCGCCGTCTCTTGGCAGACCAAGTCACTGCGTGTCGGCGATAATCTTCAGCCTTACTTGAGAACCGCACCGTCGATTGCAGTCGAGCAGTGGTGCAGTGCTCAACTCAATCAAGTGAAGAAGGAAATTTGAGTCAAGGAACGTTTGTGAATATAGGGGTCAGGCCCGTATTCACAAACGCTGCTCCACTAGAAACTTTACCTGAAGTAACCCTTCAGGACAGTTTTGCATGGTCATTTTCGCAATGTGAGACGTCTAAAGCATTCCTTGGCGTCAGTTTTGAGTCCAGGAGCGTTTTTGAATACGAGCCTTACCCCCGTATTCATAAATGCTCGTCGACTTCAATTCCGTCCTTTACTTGACTTAGTTGAGCACTGCGCCCCTGCTCGACTGAAATTTGCGCTGTGCTTGTCAAGAATCGCTGCAGAATATTGCCGATATGCAGTCTCTTGGTCTCCCTAGAGACGGTGCTCTCATCGACTTTTTCAAGTCAAGGTGAATGATTAAGTGAAGGAACGTTCTGGAATATGGCGGTTAGTCACGCTTAGTAGTCGTGCTTTCTCGAACAGTGGGAGCAAACATGCGCACATGCGCTCGACAGGAGACGAGGGTCGAAACTAAGTGACGTCACAGGTCATGCCCGAAGTAGTGGGCACGCCTGAATTATTTTCGTAGGTGGCGTTAGCCTAAACGACACCGTGTTCAAAGGCTCAACAGCTGTTTATTTCTCGCCTTTACAACCTTTTTTTACAAACGCTATCTCCTCCTCGCCACTTATTTCTTCATAAGACACGCAGAATGTCAGCTCTAAGCGTTAAGCCAGTCGGGATTTCCCGCTTTTCAACTTTACGACACTCGCTTGCGCGGCCGCCAACACAGAAAACGAAGCCAAATCAGTGAACCGCATGCGATATACATGCGATACAAGGCAAAACGACTGCGTGATAAAGCGGAGTACATCCCTCGTACATCAACCAATCGAGGGTTTGATTACATCCTGACGTCACGCGCGAGATCTGCCGGCACCACGAATTGCGCTGCAAAACTGATACTCCGAAAGAGCATATCAGCTGGCTTCGAACGGCCTCCGTGATCGGTAAGCCGATAACGGAGGCAGTTCAAAGTGACAACGTTGAGTTATGACGGCACCAATTTTAACGCTGTGTTTGTCACGATCGGATTCTTTGAGTGGGACAGGCAAAAGGTGTTCGAAGCAGACTACTGTGTACACTAATAATAATATTACTATTATAATTATCCTAATATTACTACTATTCTTGCAAAAGGTACCTACTTCCACACTAAATTGACCATCTGCCACTAAATTGACTTTAAATCAATAACTTCAAAATTGACCACTAAATTGACCATCCGTTGAAGATATGGCTTCGGACAGCGACTACGTGGTTGTACCAAGCCGACGCCTGAAGAGGAAAATCAGCCGGACATCGCCGACTGGCCGGCAAGCACAGACAGCGGCGAGTAGCATGCGGTCGTACACCATTTCGTGTGTGCTGACATCGAAGACAGACATCTTGAACTCTCTAAATAGGCAGAGCCTGTCAGAGTACTTTGAACTCATCGCTCCAGGGAAAGTCGTAGAAATACGCATAAATACTCGGAAGAACATACTGTCCATGGAGGTCACTACGAAGGCGTTATTAGACACGCTGAAAGCGATTGTTCGATTAGGAAACATTCCGCTTCGCGCATTCTCCGCGTACGACGAAGAAACGACAACAGGAGTTATATACAATGTGGATGAGGAGATAACAGACTCGAGTCTCGAGAAACTGCTGTCATCGTCGGCTCCCGTGCTTGGTTTCCACCGCTTTGGACGCACGCGATGTGTTAAAGTAGTATTTCAGTCGAAGATGTTACCCACACATGTAAAAGTTGGCTAGGTGAGGCACTCGGTACGTCTTTGCGTACCAAAACCTCTGCAATGTCATAAATGCATGAAATTTGAGCAGGTTAGTGCAGTGTGCAAGGGTGCAGTAACCTGCAAGCATTGCGGTGGCCTTTATGATGGTGATAACTGCAATGCTGTGGCCAAATGCCCGAACTGCTCAGGCGCCCACGACGCAACATCAAAGGAATGTCCTAAAATGAGGAATGAAATTAGTATCCTGAAGAAGATGGTTCGAGACCACTCCACTCACAGAGAAGCTGCAAGGGCTGTACGGCGCCGTAAACATCGTTCGCGACACCGACGCAAACGAAGCAGCAGTGCTCATAGCTTATCGAATTCGACACACAAAACCGTGCCCTCACCACCTACTATCCTACTTTTGTCGGCCAGAAAGGAAGATACAGATGCTCAAATGCCAATACAGTCCACGCAAGTACAATCTAACCAGCCATTGGCTCTCCCCACGTTAGAGACTCAGTGGCCTTCACTACCATCAAGAGCCGCCGTAGTGCCATCATCACATAGTGTCCCTACTCCCAATGAAGAAAACAAGAAGATTGACAACGCCGATGTCAAGGCTATGCTTAAAAAATTGATGGGTTCGATGGGTAAGATCCTCAGCAGCCTAAACACTCCCGCTGCTAAGGCGGCTTCGCAGCTACTTGAGGTTTTGGAGCCCCTTCTATTGGTTCTTCAATAAGTGAATATGGCATTGATATTCGAAGAACGCATGCGCCAGTCGCTTGTTATGCAATGTAATGCTCGTTGTCTACGTGGCCGTCTGTGAGACTCCAGACAATAGGTTTTTAAAGATCAATTTCCTGTTATTGGTATATGTGAACCAAATATGGTTTCAACTTTTCGTATATGTAGACATATCCAGGTTTGGTCCCGCAGTGATCAACGTACGAGCAAAGTTCTCGTTTGTTTACGCCGTAATTTGACGTTCTTGAGACATGAAGTCGCGTCGCATACCAGCAATTATTACGTGAGCCTGACTATAATACATAAAAAGCAGACATTCTCAGTAATAGGAGGATACATACACCCAAGCACACAGAAGGACTGCTTTCACCTGGGTACCATTCTCCAAGCGCCACAAAGGCCACACTTGTGATCGGCGATATTAATGCACATCATCCTCTCTGGGGTAGCACTACAACGAATTATCGCGGAAGGAATTTGGCCAATTTTATATGCAACTATGGACTAAGCGTCCTCAACGACAGATCACGTACATTTGTTCGTGGCACGTCCTACAGCAGCTGCCTCGTTCTCTGTTTTGTTTCCAGAAGCCTTCTGTCTTCCGCATGTTGGTGCACAGATTTGGACACTCACGGCAGAGACCACCTTCCAACCTATGTTCAGTTCACGTGGTTTCGCCGCATGCACACACGCTACATCCGTCAAACCGACTGGACACTGTTCAAGGCATCTGTCAAGTCTAGCTGTGAGCACACGACTGATCCATCCGAGGTAGAGAACATCATTGCTTCTTCACTGCGTGACACAACCAAACAGGTTAACCTACCGATGCAGAGATCCCCAGTTGACTCCCAATACGAGGCCCTTCGTGCAATCCGTCGCCGTGCCGAACGCCGATACAGACGAATGAAGTCGCCTTCAGACCTTTCCGCCTGTCGTCGAGCTCAACGACATGTTCTGCGGCATCTTGACAAGATTGACAGGCAACGTAGGAGAAACTTCTGTGGATCTCTGAACCCCACGCAACCTCTATCTAAGATCTGGCGGGTGGTACGACGTTTGCAGACAACTCCCCAACAACGTCAATCATTTCAAGCTGTTGCTCTACATCAGGGACGGGCAGAAGTTGAGATAGCCAGTGAATACTGTAGCCTCATCGTGGACACCACTGATGGTCTTGCCACTAATGAGCTTCTTACTACCGTTGCACCCTCCATCGTCTGACGAGCGCCTTGATGTACGTTTTACAATGCATGAGCTTGACACTGCGATTTCTGCCTCCCGCCGATCATCGGCACCAGGACCTGACGGAATCACGTATGCTGCACTCAACCATCTTGATACAGAAGCACGACGTATCCTGTTATCTTATTATAACACCTCATGGGAGTCAGGAGAAGTCCCAGCTACTTGGAAATGCAGTCGCATTATTGCATTGCTTAAGCCGGGGAAGTGTCCTTATGCACTTTCCTCCTACATACCGATCGCCTTAGCCAGCTGCGGCGGAAAAGGGATGGAAAGAATGGTACTGTCAAGATTAGAGTGGCTTCTAGAAAGCAACAACTCCTTTCCTGCATTTATGAACGGCTTCGGAAGAGGCCGATGTGCCATTGATGCTGTGGTCGACTAGATCACTAGCGTTGAAGAGGAAAGAAGCCGACGCAGACTAGTGGCGGCGGTCTTCTTAGACATTAATGCCTACAATAATGTGCTGCATTATGCGATCCTTGACGCACTAGAAGATTTCGACATCGGTGGACGACTGTACGCTTGGATTTTTAGCTACCTTAGAGACCGCACCATTCATCATCATCATCATCATCATCATCAGCCTGACTACGTACACTGCAGGACAAAGGCATCTCCCATGTTCCGCCAGTTAACCCGGTCCTGTGCTTGCTGCTGCCAATTTATACCCGCAAACTTCTTAATCTCATCAGCCCACCTAACCTTCTGTCTACCCCTAACCCGCTTCCCTTCTCTGGAAATCCAGTCAGTTACCCTTAATGACCAGCGGTTATCCTGTCTACGCGCTACATGCCCTGCCCATGCCCATTTCTTCTTCTTTATTTCAGCTATGATATCCTTAACCCCCGTTTGTTCCCTAATCCACTCTGCTCTCTTCTTGTCTCTTAAGGTTACACCTACCATTTTTCTTTCCATTGCTCGCTGCGTCGTCCTCAATTTAAGCTGAACCCTCTTTGTAAGTCTCCAGGTTTCTGCCCCATAGCTAAGTACCATTCACATGACGACAAATAACGGAGACACCGATCAATATAAGGTTCATCGTGGTGTTCCCCAAGGAGGAGTTCTCAGCCCGATCCTATTCAATGTCACAATGATCGGCCTAGCAGCAGAACTTCCCAGCACGATGAAGATCAGTGCACACGCTGATGACATATGCATATGGGCATCCGAAACTACTCGTCCGCAATTACGAGATCGACTACAGCGTGCAGTGACGATCACATACAAATATCTACGACGTCAGGGGCTCACTCTTTCAATCGACAAATGCGCAGTGCTTGCGTTCACGCGCAAGCATATGTCGAAATACGCCATATTTATTATGGGACAGCGATACCTGCTGTAACGCACCACAAGTTCCTTGGGGTTGTCCTACACAGAGATCTATCGTTGACGAGGCATGTCGCAGTACTTAAATCTAAATTGAAGAGCTTTGCTCTCGTTGTTCACCACGTAGCAGTAGCGAGATGGGGCCCGTCAGAATCATCGCTACTTCAAGTGTACAATGCACATTTGTAGGGTACATTCGATACAGCATGCCGGTGCTCTCCAATATGAATGAGGCCTAGTTGTGTGAAGACGTTAGAGAGCGTTCAAGCTCAATGCTTACAAAGATGCTTGGGTCTACCGCGCTGTACTTCAAGAAATGGGACAATCTCAGAAGCTCGGGCTTGTCCCATCAGTGCATACATGCTCTGCGAGCCACTTAGAGTTCACCTCCAATTGCTGAGCAGACACAGACAGCACCCACAGTCAATACTACCCGCCACTCACCCAGATTGCAGTTTCTCAAGAGTAATATCGCGGCATGAAAATAGTATACCATCAAGGTTTTCTACACCAAATGCCCCTGCAGTGCCTCCATGGGTCCTGCCTAAACCACCTGTTTCTTTTACGATACCTGGAATCACGAAGAAGTCGCTCATTTCTTCTGTTGGCCTCAGACAGCTGACCCTTTATCACATTTATACAACGTACAGTGATTCTCTGCACGTGTACACCGACGGATCCACCACGCTAAACAACTCCGCCGCAGCCTTTGTCATCCCAGACAAGGATATCGCTCGACGATTCAAAGTGGACCATAAAACCAAATCAACTGCCGCAGAGCTTGTCGCTATACGGGAGGAAATAACATTTATTTCCGCAGAGCGACCTCAAGCCTGGAGGATTTTCTGTGATGCCGAACCTGCTTTGCAAACCATTAATTGCATCATGAAGCAAGGTCCGTATCACAGCTTGGCAATAGAAATCACAAAACTTATTCACGTTGCTTCAACAAATGGTCATCTTATAGCTTTCCAGTGAATTCCCGCTCATTGCGGCGTGATGGGAAACGAAGAGGCAGACGCTGAAGCTAAAAATGCCTTAAGTAGTGCCCCTGAAGTACGCATTGCGTTTTCACGAGGTGACACGAACGTCCTGCTTCACTGCGTGATGCGCAGCTACACACTTCAGCACTGGACCAAACCGGAACGGCGACACCAGCGACTTCACAAATAGGGCCCGGAAAGAGGTTCCGCATGCCCCCTAAATTGAAACGGCAACTCACAAGTATGATCCACCGCATTCGTCTTGGTGTAGCGTACACCAGACGTTACGCACATATCATCGGTCACAGTGACACCGGTTCTAATTCTGAACACTGTGATGTGCCAGAAACACTTGAGCACATATTTTATGTATGCCCAGCATACGCACGTGAACAACAAATACTGATTTCCTCTACTGAACTATATCGCAGTAGTTCATTGACTGATGAGACCATGTTGGGCCCTTGGCCAGACACTAACAGTGCAACTGCGGTCACAAGAGCAGTTATAACTTTTTTGGAAACAACTGGACTAAGTGCGTGGCTATGAAATGTGTCTCAGCTAGAAAGAACACTACATACTCACCTCTCTATCTCACCATCGTCATCCATTAATCTTTCTTTTCCCCTTTCCCTTCCCCCAGTGTAGAGCAGCAGGCTAGAGAAGCCATCGCTCAGGCCGACCTCTCTGCCTTTCTGTAAACAAACTTACCTCCTCCCTCCTTGACCATCTGCGGCGTAACGCGAGTGATGCTAAAATCATCACCCTCATACGGCGACGTAGCCATATTATAAATGCACACATCACTATATTGTGATTACGAGAAAATCTAAAGGCCTCAATTTGTGACGACGTCTTCAAATAATGCTCGAATGATCATCGTCGACTGATAGCATTTCAGTGCCACTCGTCTTCACATCACCGATGTAGAGAGAATGTCTACCGTCATTCACTGCTTTTCTGTTTTGTGTCGCAATTAAAAGCTTATCATCTGAAATGTCATACCTTGCAGCGGTTAATCCATAAAGCGTGCAGAAATTTTACATGCAGGGCATTTCTTAGTCGCGCGAAGTCGTGCTTCGGCATCAACAAAAATGAGGCCGTGTCGATGAAAATTTCGCCATGAACTAGTTCACAACAGATGAATGGGGAAGCACACAGTAAGGGAGTGTTTCTCTCGAACGCCCAACGAGGGTGTGTTTGAAAAAATTGCAGCATATCCACGGGGTGAATGATGGATAGTGGGGCGAAGCATCCGTGCGTCCATTCGTTCTTGCTTCCGTCCATCGATGCGTGCGTCTGTGTGGCCGCTCGTGCGTCCATCCACCCGTCCGTGCGTCCGCAGGTTCATCTGTGCGTCCGTCCCTGCTTTCGTCCATGCATCTGCTCCTGCGTCCGTCCATGCGTCCATCCGTCCATGCAGCCATCCGTGCGTCCGTCCATGCATCTGTTTGTGTTCTCCGTTCGTCCACCTATTCAACACTCCAAGTACCACCATCTCATATCTTTTCATCTTTATTCCGCATATAAAAGCACCGCCATCCAGCAGACATTCCAAGGACAAAATGAGAGGTGGCACTTGCACACTTTTTTACGGCTTGCGCTTTGTGCTTACTTCCCACCTTTACCACCTCGAGTTTATGGTATATAGTAGTTCACTGTATTCATGACACCGTGGGCGAACGCTCGCTAAACCTTTTTAAAACCAAGGAGGTTACGCCTAGCGAGTATAACGTAGCAACCATTTCTTGTCAGTTAGTGTTCAATGTACATGCCAATGGCTGCTAATGGGGAATGAGGGGCAGGAGAATTCGGCTTTTAGTTAACGCACACGCTGAGAATTTTGTGTTGTTCAACAACGCACAGGAGAAATCTCCCACCGGCACCACCTTGCAGGTCAAAGCGTAATTGGATTGGATAAACTTTTGTTTGGTCCTCCAAAACACAGATCACTGTGTGGCGGGCAGCTTCCACGTGGGGACTGAGATGCCAAGCTCCTCAGCCGCCTCGCGGGCTTGGTGGACAGCCCAGAGCTGATCTGCCAAGGACGAGCTGTGGATTGCCGCCTCCCATCTGGCAGAGGTGATGTTCGATATGTGTGCGAATTTGATGCACTGCCAGAGCATGTGTTCTAATGAAGCTATTTCCCCTTAATGTGGACAAAGATTACTTGGGTATAGGTCAGGGTTCATGATGTGTAACATTTTCAAAGTAGGGTACATCCGCGTTTGCAAAAGCCTTCATGTAAGTGCTTGGGGCCGGGTTAGATTTGTGAGGTGGAGGGAAAATCCTTCTAGGCAGGTAGAAATGTTTAGTGAGCTCGTTATATGTTGTAAGAATTTCCCGGTTATCCCCTTCACGGGTAGAACGCATCCCCGGGGAAGCGCGGGTGGAGAGTTCTCGCGCTGCCTCGTGTGCTGCTTCATTGAGATTGGGAGGAGAATCGTTGATTTGCCCAAGGTGAGCTGGGAACCAACTCAGAAGATGATGTGTTATGTTCTTGCCTTGCAGTATTCTCAGCGTTTGTTCAGAGACCGTCCCCTTGGCGAACGCCCGTAGTGCTGCCATGTAATCACTGTAAACGACTTCAATGTTATCCATCTTGAGTGCTAAGGCGATGGTTACCTGTTCCGCAATGATTGGGTCTTTCGTCCTGACCGTCGCTAAGTTGACGACATGGCCAGGCCCATCGACCACCACTGCCACAAACGCTTTCCCATTGGCGTAGGAAGCCGCGTCAACAAATACGACCTCTCGTTCTTCGTTTGAGATTTGACGAAGTATAGTCCTGGCCCTCGCTACTCTTCTTCCGACGTTGTGTTCTGGATGCATGTTTTTTGGTATAGGAGACACCGTGATATTCTCTCTGATGTTGTCGGGGATATTATTGTAATTGCGTCTGAATGCCATTGGGTGTTGGCCCAGCTCCTGCAGGATCATTCTCCCTGACCTTGTTGTAGGTAACCTTGCAAACTGTGCCCCTCTTGGGCTTCTGCTATTTCTTCGAGCGTGTTGTGAATGCCAAACACAAGCAAACGCTCGGTGCTGGTATTTATGGGTAGGCTCAGGACCTTCTTGATAGCTTTCCTGAGGAGCACATTCAGTGTCTTGGACTCTGCTCTTGACCAGTTGTCTATTGCTGCCTCGTACGTGAAGTGGCTTAGAGCAAACGCATGCATCAACCTGATGAGGTTGTCTTCCTTGATCCCATTTCTTTTGTTTGCCACTCTGCGTATGAGGTGCACCGCACTGTCTGTTTTTCAAGTTAACTTGGCTATAGATTAGCTGTTGGCGCCGCTAGACTCTATCAGCATGCCCAGGACTTTGATGGAGTCGACCCTCTCGATGGCATTCCCTTGATTTGTACGGAGGTGGATGTCTATCTGGTTTAACTGCTTCTATCCCCTGGGCATCGGTCCCCGGCGTGCAGTCCGATACAGTAAATGTTCTGACTTACTCGAGGAGCACTTGAGCCCAGAAGGACGAAGGTACTCTTCTACGGTGTCAATCGCCTCTTGCAGATCGCCCTCAATTTGCCCGTCGCTTCCACCTGTGCACCAGATGGTAATGCCATCTGCGTAGATGCTGTGCTTCAATCCTTCAATGCTCGATAATTTTTTGACAGTCCAATCATGGAAATGTCGAGCAGCAGCCCCTTGCGGCGTGCCCCTTGCTTCTAGTTCAATTGCTGCTGTCTCGATATCTGCAATCTTCATCACGGCTTTCCGATTTGTAAGAAAGGACCATACGTAGTCATAGAAGGCTTTCCCCAGACCAAGCTTGGAAATTGCTTCGAGTATGAATGAGTGGTGGATGTTGTCAAACGCTTTTTCTAGATCTAGGCACAGAATGGCTCTCACGTCTCTGGTTTTGTTGTCGATGACCTGGTGTTTGATAAGCTTCAATGCATCTTGAGTTAACAGCCCTGCCTTGAATCTAACCATATTGTGTGTATATATGTCGTTATCTTCCAAGTACTTGTTTATCCTGTGCAGTATGGCATGTTCTGCAACCTTGCCGATACATGATGTCAAGGATATTGGCCTATTATGTCCAAGTTAGGGGGCTTTCCTGGCTTAAGAATAAGGAACGTCTTGGCCAGCTTTCACTGCTCTGGCACCCTGCCTTCTTTCCGTGCTGCGTTGATCATATACTTCAAGGTTTCAATTGAATCGTCATCAAGGTTACGAAAGGCCTTGTTTGATATACCGTCCAGGCCAGGGGCCGACCTGCCGTTGAGATCATGCAAGGCTCTTCTGATTTCCTCGATGTTAAAGTCGCCTTCAAGACCTGGATTGGGCCTGCCCTGGTACTGTTTACTTGGTGGTGCCAATCCTCTTTTGATTGGGAGGTACTTATGCACGAGCCGCTGCACAACTTGCTGTTCTGTAGTGCGCCCTATCTCTTTATGCGAAATTCGAGCGATAACAAGCTTTTGATTTGTTTTGGTGGTGTTTTCGTTGAGGAGATGCTTTAACATATTCCATGTTTTGCCATTGCGCATCTGACCATCGACGGAGTCGCAAATTTCGTCCCATTGCTGCCTGGATAGTGCGCGACAATGTTCCTCGACTGATATGTTTACCTCAGCTATCTTCTTTCGCAGTCTTTGGTTCCGGCGCTCGCCCTTCCAACGGTTCAGTAGTGCTTGCTTTGCCTCAAGAAGATGAGCGACCCGGCTATCTATTCTTTCAACCGGAAAGTCTGTGGTAATGGTGGAGGAGACAGATTTGATGTCATCTTTAATCTGTTTGACCCACTGCTCCAAGCCTTGTCTGTGGCTATCTTGTTCCCTTTCCATCCTTATCTTCCTGAACTTATCCCAGTCTGTGAAGTGGAATTCTCTCTGCTTTTTATACTCCACGGAGAAAGCATTGGCAAGAATGCAGTGGTCACTCCCTAGGTCTACAGCAAGGTTCATCCACTGTGCCTTCTTGATGTTCCTTAGAAATGTAAGGTCCGGGGTGGAATCCCTGCAGCAAGATGTACCAAGCCTTGTTGGTAGGCTGGGGTCTGTGATTAGGGTGAGATCAAGTTCACTGGCACTTTGCCAAAGTCAATTTCCTCTCCCAGTGTTGTACTTGTAACCCCCCGTATGATGAGGGGCGTTGAAATCACCTGCTATGACGAGTGGACATTCCCCGGCGATATTAACAGCTTTCTTTAGAACCGTCTTGAACCCTTCTTTTGTTCCTTTGGACTGCTGTATATATTAAGAATGAAAATGCTCTGACGGTTGCTGGTACCTGGCATGATCTCTACCATGACGTGTTCCAACCGGCTTTCTTCTATCTTGAGGCCGTGGGTTACGTACGTTAGTTTGTTGCATACGAAGGTGCAGACTCCCCTCCCTTCAGTATCCCCAATTACAGGCCGGAATCAAGGCAACGTTGCTTGCAGTGAAAGGGTATCTTGTAATAATATAATATGAGGCTTTTCTTGGCTGCTCCTGATATACTGCTGTAGGGCTACCTTCTTTTTAAGGTAACCTCTACAGTTCCATTTCCAGATACGAAATGCTTCACGTAGCGCTGCCATCATGGTTAATACATGGACGGCCAGAACCTGATGCTGCACCTGTCGACAGGTTTGGTACCACTAGTATTGGTGGCCGAAGGGGTGAGTGTGGTGCATGAGGAGGCCTTGCTGTATTGTGCAGATATGCTTCGACCTTTGTAATGCGCAAAGTCATATGTTCTTCCAGTGCCGCCATGCTTGACTGTAGCCTACCCATCTGCTCGCTAAGATTGGCTATTACTTTTCTGAGCGTGTCAAAGACCTCTTTCATATCTGACATGGTCGTTTGGTTGGCTTCAACGTGTTCTGCCATGACTGCCCTCTTTTTTGTGGTTCTCGAGTCTCCCACGTTTTCAGCCACAGGGACATCAACTGGTTGAGGCATTGGCTGTCAAGACTGCGCGCTGGTTAGCTTAGTGAGAAGAATTTTTATTTCCTTTAACTCAGCTGATAGCCTCTCATTCGATTTTGTAAGTCTCGCGTTCTCTTGCTCTAGCTGTGCAATTCCATCATGCTCTGGCAGCTTATCTGTCATCACCTCTGCCGCGCCGTCGCGCACCCGCTCAGCCCAGCTGCCTTTCGATGAAACGGCAGGCGTCCTCCCCTGGTGTGAAGCCGTGATCTCAAACTGAACGCCAGGTAGCTGGCCATTCGGGTGCCGCCCAAGCTGATCCCGACCCTGATGGTGACCTTGAGAACTCGAGCGCCCCCGTGATTGGGAGCGGGCCTTGGGTCTAGAACCTCTTCTGGAACGCGACCTCCCCCTGGAGTGGGGCCGCCTTTCCTGTTCTTGTGTAGTCTGGATGCTCTGGGTCCCGTAGGCTGGAATAAGCTGCTTGTCGTTGATGTCTGTATTCGATGTGATTGATGCGTCCCGGGCTTCTGCAGCTGCTCGCGATCTTTCCCAACGTCTGCGTCTGACGACATATGGCACTAAGAACCTGTTCTTGCACTCCTTGTCTGCCGTGGGATGGTGACCATCGCACAGCGTGCATCTTGCATTGCACTGGTGCAGGCTATCTGGGTTCTTGATCTCGCAGCCTCTGCAGATGGTTTCAGCTGGGTTCAGACAGACGTCAGACCGACGTCCCAGCTTTCCACGGACGTAACATATATCGATGTTCTTGCGGTAAAGGGAGCACTGCAAAAGTGAAGGTCCATATCTCACGAATCTGGGCACCTTGTGTCCTTCGAGTGCTATGATGATTGTCCTGGTGTCCTTGATTCTCTTGGCCTGGCAGCGCGAGTGGGTTGTTCGCATTCACAATCTTTCGGGTCAAATGTCCTGAGTATCGCTTACGGGGATCCTGCGAATCACTCCTTTACAAGTATCGTCAGGTGCCGTGGCGTACGCGTTAACCTCGAAAACTTTGCCTCCAATGTCAATTTGCTTGACCTTGAGGTATCTTGAAGCTCTCTCTTGGTCCGGAGTGCTTGCCACCATAATGTTCTGCTGCAAGTTGGAACAGATGATGTCCTGCATGGCCTCCTCCTCTTTGATGCCGGCCGCCAGTACTATCGCGTCTGCCACGGCTCCAGTGCCAATTCTCCAGATATTTAATCCTCCACGTGGTCATAGCACAATTTTGCTGAATTCCTTGGGTAGTGGCGGCATGCGTCCAGCTCGCACGATTGTATGCTTGGTGTCATACCTACTACGACTGGCTCGAGCGTCTCCCGCAACACCAGCCTTGGTCGAACCCTTGGCAGCAATAACGCTAACCACGGCTTGCTTATTCCTTGAGCGTCTCGTTTTCAGCTTCCTTCCAACCCATGTTGTCCGTGCAATCCTCTGGAGAGATGTCCTCTCCATCTACTTGGTATTTCATTCTCAGTTGCAGGTCCTGGAACGCGCAGAGCGTTGAGTCACGTTGGAACCGGGTCGGTGCATCGGCGACAATCGCCTCCTTGGTTGTTAGGCTTAAATCCCCCGGTGGCGTTGCCGTGTAAAATGCCCCCAAAACATTTTAAAATTCCACTCACCAGACCAAAGGTAGTATCTGCTGATTTCTTGAGAACTTAGGCACAAGATGGGACTGAAAACTTGGCGACAAATTCGTGAATACCACAGGAAAGCATTTCTTGAAAGCAGGAGCCGATCTTCGCGCGTCCGCACTTGTCGGCACCTAGAGCGTCTCTCAAGTCAAAGCGTAAGCGATGTTACGTACTACGACGAGGGACGAACGGGTGCCGCTTTAAAGAGCTTCGCCCCTAAAAAGTGGTCAGCGATTCTGAGCACTTCATGCTCTACTATTGAAAAGCCTAAAGCCGCCCCGTGTGCCTTACACCTAATGAGACTGGTTGATCAGTGTTTGTAGAAAAAGTTGTTCACGATTTTGAGTACGATGTACTATACTATGGGAGAGCACTAGGCCGTCCCGTGGGCCTTATTTACGCCCGATATAATACTTTACGCTGACGACACGAATGTCAAGGGGGGGGGTTAGAAAAAGTGAAGTAACGATTTAGAGTACCAGTGCTCTACCATGGGAGAGCTTAAAGCCGTCCCCGAAAATTCACAGTCAAAAGAACAACAATACACTCGGCGACAGCTTTCTTGACAGCACTGTGAAAGCTATAGAGCCGAACCGCCTGCATGCGCGCGTGCCAAAAAATAGTACCTGTTTTATTTTCTGATTCTAATAGCTACTTGCCCCGAATAAATAAAACTTTCTTCATTATAAGGATAGAACAAGTATGGAACGCTGTTCATGGAAAAGAAATTATCGTGCGCCCTAGTTTTTAGATGCGGAAGCATCTTATACTCGCGCCTTGTAGTGCGCCGTCCGCACCGCTTCTCGAACATTTGACAGCTGACGCGCGCGCATGCGCCGTCGCGCCGTCGCCCACTCTTCCACCATCTGTGCATCCCTTCCTCCTCTACAAACCGCGCGCGCTTCACTCCTCCACCATCTGTGCACCCTTCCTCCTCTACACACCGCGTTCGACATCTACAATTCTCCTGATTCTCCAGTGGACGCGCATGTGGCGTCGCGCTTCGAGAACATTCAGCAGCTGACAGTGCATGCGCTGTCGCGCTGTATATACTCAAGGTCGGCGCTCGCTCGCTCAGTTGCCGCTCGTCGGTTGGTTTGTACGGCGCGTCGACGTCCAAGGTCGCGGTGAAATGAATTCCAACGAATCCACAAACACAATGATCGACGTCCCTTCGACCAGCGCCGCCCTTTCGCTTACCGTGTGTACGTGTTCACTCATTTAACACCCCCTCCTACAACCACGTTAACCAATTTAGCCACTCGACCCAAGTAAGTCGCAATTTAACACCCCATTTCACAAACCACGGTTAACCAATTTAGCCATCGACCCAAGTAAGTCGCACTTTAACACCCCGTTAACCAATTATATGCTCCGCATCCTCCTCAGTGTTCCCCCGAGGGAAGCTGCGGGCAATTTTTTTTTCTTTTTTGACCTCGCGGCGTTTCTCCCGCCCGTTGTCGCAAGAATTTGGCGGCGCGCTCCTTTTTAGCGCTCGTTCTGTGACACTGCCCCCCACTTTAAGAATATTATCTCATAATATTCAAAACCACACAAACGAGCGCGAACAGTCACCACACACTCTCACACTGTAACCACCATCCGCTCTCATGACACTTCACATTCACAATAGATCACTTAATACAATTGTACATTGTAATTCAATTCCACCACCACTGAAATATAACCACAGGCACATGAGTACAACACTCCACCACACATTCCCAACAATACAAATGTACAAAGTTCTCTCATACAACAATGGTCCATACTATACATCACACCACAGCACAACACTTCGACACTTGTGACACAGGAAAACAACAAATTAACACAACATATGGCACTCAGCACTGCCCAACACATTCTGATTCGACCTCAGCACTTATCCTGAGTACTTCGAGCGCTTGCCGCCCCTTTTTGCGGTGCTCGCTCGATCTCTTCTTGTGTTTCCACGTTCTTTTTCGGCGAGCCCTTTCCAACGACGATATCTGAGGCGTCGTCTCAGCCATCGTTGTCTCTTCCGACACCGTAACGCGTCATTACATTCGACGGGTCCTGTCTGTTATTTACCCGCTTGATCATGCCTCTACATTTGCCCGCTGGCCAACTCCGTCTCCTTTACACTGTCGGTCGGTTGAGGTCGTGCCGACGTAGTCCAGTTGCTCGGCCCGTGAACTCATTCGACACGATCACTTCTCCTTCGCTGTCTCTTGCGCCGCGGCTTCACCTTGGGCTCTAGTGAGATCCGTCACGGGATGCTCCTCCACTGTATCTCGCGCGCGCTGTGTTGGCGCGAGGGCTCTATCTTCGGGTCTTCTCCCAAACATTCCGGATCATTCGGTCCTCCGCGCCCCGTCGATGTTTCCGATGACAAGGTCGTACAGGGGGGTCGTCATGCATAAAGCAGTAACCTTCCCGCTGAAGTACGGGGTTTCAACCTCAATTTCTGCTTCGGGAAGCATCCGAACGTTACGGTCAATTAAGCAAACCGGTTTCGTTCTGCCTGTTAACTCACTTTCCCGTACCAATTTCTCCGCACGATAACAGTGGAGCTGCCGGTATCTCTTAACACCGTAATCTTTTTGTCCGCAACTTTTCCAGGCAGCGTTGGCATTCCTTTCGTCACCGGTTGGCTGTTTTGACATTACAGCACCCACAATAGGAATTTCTCCCCATTTTTCAATTCTACGAATCCATCGGTGACGGCATTATTATCGGATTTCGGTGCCGCTTGCACACAGGATACCTGGTGAGTTTGACTCACTCCGTTTCGACAAGCGTCTGCTTTGTGCCCAGTCTGACCACACTTAAAACATTTTACTGCCGTAGGGCTCGTAAAGATCGTTCGACAGTTTTTCGCGCGATGACCCACTCGGTTGCACAGAAAACATCGCTGAATGCTCTCTGGTGCACGCTTCTTTTCTTCGGGAGCCATTTCTTCGAATCATCGGGACATCTTTTTGACCTTGGCCAAATTAGTTCCACCTTGCGCCTCCAAGAATTGATCAGCCATTCAAGCATGTCTTCAAGTGAGTCAGCCTTCCTCTCTTTAAGTACAGTGACAGGCTTGGGTGGCAACTAGTAAGAAATTGTTCTCTAATTAGGAGCTCTCTAAGCTCATCGTACTCCTGCGCTGTCCCTGAAAAGTTCAATCCATCTGTCGAAATAATGGCAAAGTCGGGCGGCATACTGCGTAGCCGTCTCACCATCAGCTGGCTTCCTGTCCGAAATCTGTCCCGGAAACCTTCTACAGTGAATCTAAATCGCTTCAACAAAGCAGCTTTCACCTTTGCGTAGTTGGCTGCATCGGTCGGCGTCAGCCTACCGTACACACTGAGCGCTTCACCACTCAAGCAAGTACTCAAGCAGTTGCCCATTGATGTTCCGGCAATTCTGGCTCCTCGCAATCGTCTCAAATCTGTGGAGGTACGCGTCTAGGTCGTCCTTCCTTTCATCAAACGCTACGAGCAGCTTGCTTGGGTTCAAGCGGAAGCCGTGATCTTCCCGTTCGCTGCTTTCAACTCTAGCTTGGACGGGAGTTTCACTTCGCTGTTTGCAAACGGAGGCCGCTCGAGTTCCATCTCGTGCTGCCGCTGCCGTTCCCTTTCCTCTCTTTCTTCTTTCGCCCTCTCAGCGCCAGTCTTTCTTTCTCAGCTCCAACTTCAATGCAGCTACTCTTTCTCTTTCCAGCTGTCGCTCCTTTGCCTCTCTTCTTCCTTCT
>WOVY01013695.1:0-40928 GCA_013436015.1 Rhipicephalus annulatus
GAATAATTAACTAGAAAAAGAATATTAAACTAAACAAATAATTGAGATTGAATCAAGAAGAGTAAAAGGTGAGGTAATACTACAGTGTAAGACAGAAATTTTGAGTAGACCAGACAATCGAGCTTATCTCACCCGGTCACAATCAAATGAATATGCAAATTTCATTCAAAATAGACAAGTGTCGTCAGAAATATATTTAAGCAGGCATTATTATGACATGCGCTTTGATTCTCGAATGAAGGAAATTGCATACAGCATCGAATACGCTCCTGTGGCAATGTCCCAAGCTAAAGGCACCGAAACTTAGAACATTATCTGCAGTTTAAATTTAATCCTACTGCGTGAAACGGAACAATTAAAGTCTTTTCCTAATTAATGAATAGTTTTTACATGTTATAAAGTAATGCTCTATTGTTTCCGTTTCTTCACAAATGGACACAGGGGGGATATCGCCAGACCAGCTCTGTGCAAGTAAAAGTTTAATGGGGGACACGACATCGAAAAATTTGGTTAAAATAACTTCTAACTTTTTAGATTGACTCCACTGAGGTTTCCAGGGATATGTAAGGTGCTGATAGTCCGTATATTTAGTAATATTTTCCATCATATCCGTATAAATAGCCAATTTTCTATATCTGATCGACACTATGTGTTCCGATTCTGGTAGTACCGAGATCACAGGGCCATCAAGTGTGGCTCGAGATAGTGAATCGGCCATTTCATTCAACCGTATGCCACAGTGTCCCGGGACCCAGACTAACTTCAGGAACTTCACATGAGGTGGAACTAACTATGTTGTAATGTCGCTAGAGCTCTTGATTGTTCTGAAGCTGTGAGAGTAGTACACAGCGAAAGAGAATCAGTAATTATCATTGCACTCTCTCGTTTGAAGGAAGTTTTCGTAGCGCTAAAATAATAGCCAAGAGCTCAGCTTCGAAACCGGAGTGAGTGAAGTCTGGTAGTCTTACCGAGAATGACAACCGAGGTAATCTGAGACGATTCCTACTGCTGCCTTTTCTTTATTCACAGAAGCGTCTGTGGCTATTATGTTCTTTATTTCCGCATGAGCTATGTAATCTTCTAACCTGTCATTTAAGTAACTCGAAGATTGAAACTTAGATAGTGGGGGAAAAATTTCATCACATTCTATCGTAATATTGTGATTTAATGCTTTGGTTCCAATTACCGATCTGATATCCACCTTTATGCTTTCCAGTTTCTTTTGTACAAAAATAATCTGGGGAGTACGAAAGCGTGGCCAGTGAGCGAGGAAGAAGGCGTCGGGTTCACTAATAAAGGCATATGCAGACCGTCTCGCTGATAAGCCGTAAAATTTCAAGTATGTTTGTACAGTTAGGATACGGAATCGGCAAAGAATAGTTGGTATGCGAGCTTCCTGATATAGTACATTAATAGCGACATACCTGGGGAGTCGCAAACACAAACGTAACGCTTCTCGCTCTAATAGAACTAACGGTTTAATTTTGTACGTAGGGCCACCCGAAAATAATATACACCCAAATTCTAGTATTGGGCGCATGTACATTTTATATATCATTAATAAGGTGTGTCTACGTAACCCATATTTTCTGTTGCTCAACCTTCGCAATAAGCCTGATGCTCGTTGTGCCTTTGCCACGATATAGTCTATGTGAGGGCTCCAGTTAAGTTTCTCGTTATAAATAATGCCCAAATATTTGATAGACTCTACTTGTGGAATCGGTTCCTGATTATAAAGTACTGAAATTTGAATAGAATCTGCTATAGGGAACACCAGGAGCGCACTTTTACTGATGTTTAGAGACAATGAAATTGAATGCAGCCAAATTTCAAGAGAATACATGTACTTTTGCAATTTTTGATGCAAAGAATAAATGTCACTGTCTGCAACGAAAAATGCAATGTCGTCTGCATAAATGTAGACAGTGATATCTCGTTCAATGGGAATTGAGCTCATCAACACATTGAATAACAGCGGAGATAGGACCGCCCCTTGAGGTACTCCACGTTGCTGTTTGAATTTAGATGAGTGACATCCATCCTTTGCACAATAAAATTCTCTCGATTTTAGAAACTCTGCTACCCAATCAACAATATATCGCGGAAAGTCACATTCGTGTAACGAGTTCAATAAAATTGAGTGCTCAACGCTATCATAAGCTTTAGCTATGTCTAGTGTTACTAGTACCGCGTATTGTCGTCTTTTTCGGGCAAGCTGTATTCGGCTCTCTAAGTCGGCATGAGCACACCAAATTGAGCATTCGCTACGAAAACCTATTTGAAATGGTTTCAATATTAGCTTGTTAGCCATCCAAACTTTTATTCTATTATTGAGAACTCTCTCTATAATTTTGATCAGGTGAGATGTTTAGAGAGATTGTCTGATGTTGTCAATGTTAAAACCTGACCCTTGTTTTTTTAATATGGGAATCACTCTAGCTATTTTCCAGTCATGTGGTATCCAGGCATTGCTTAAGGAATAGTTTATAAGGTTGAGGACGTCGCCGGGTGATATCTGGAATAAATTTTAATCATAGGAACTGTTATACCGTCAGGACCAGGAGCCGAAGAGGGTAAGTTTCTAATTACGCTTGACATTTCGGACAATGTCACTTTTTCGTAGTCAGTCTTTATAGAGGACTTTTGCCAGTTGATTGTCAAAGTCGACGAAATCTGTTAGCTAGACCTCTTCCGATTGTCTCCAACGAATTAGTCATTTCTTCCGTCGATAACCTGTCATAATCAGAGTTAGCTAGAGACGGCAGAATTTTGCGCGATCTCATATATCGGAATAACGCTTTTCTTATTTCTAGGTTTGGAAAGAAAGTCGAAATGTTTTTTGTCATAGTCTTCTTTAGCTTTAGCCACGGTGCGCTTAAATGTAGCAGCAATAAACTTGTAATCTGCCAATTTTTGGGGGACTGATTATGAATTAGCTGCTTCCAAGCTGCTTGTCGTCGTCTATGATCACGAGAGCACTCAGAATTCCACCACTGGCTACAAGGCTTTCTCGTATCAGACTCAATAGAAAATTCTGCTTTTTTGAACGTTCTTTTAATTACCGCACTTAATTTCATGGCTTTATTTTCATCGTTGTCTTCAGTGGGAGTAGTCAAAGCAACTTCTAGGTCATTTTTAAATTTGGAATAATTGATAAAGGTTCGAGCTTGGGAGCAAGATGGAATAATGGGGCAAGAAATTTCAAACAGTACTGGTAAATGGTCACTGTTGGTGGCGCAGTCTAGAGTAGTCCAAGATACGCTAGAAATACCCGAGCTTATAAAACTCAAATCTAAGGCAGAGCGGGATCGGTCTCGGATAAATGTGGGAGTTCTAGCGTTGAGGCATGATAAATTATGGTCTATAGACCAGTCCCACAAGCGTTGTCCACATTGATCAGTCCTAAAACCCCAACTAGTGTGGTGAGAATTAAAATCTCCAACCATAATTTTTTCTGTGCACCACGAATTAACAGCCATGTCTAAACATCGCGTGTCTTGTACACCCAGAGGAAAGTAAAGATTTACTAGAGAGAAGGGAGAGCATCCAGGCAAGGTGATGTCTAAGGCGAAAATTTCACATTCGGGGGATGTACGTTTGTACGAAGTTTTGATCTTTGAACTAATTTTATTATTGACAAAGAACGCTAAACCTCCACCTTTGGATGGGCGATCCAGGCGAAAAGACCGGAAATTAGGTAGGTAAAACGAATTATGTGCTGACAGCCACGTTTCTTGCAGTGCAATAATGTCTGGATTGAATTTACAAGATAAATACAATAAATCTGTACTAGCTGAATGAATAGATCGGCAGTTCCAATGAAGAATTTTGATAGAACCTATCATTTTGACAGAATTGTTTCGGCAACTACCTTATCTAAAATGCTGTCTTTAAGAAAATCGCTCTTCGATAGGTTCTCCTTCTGGTATTTTTTGTTTTTTGAATGTTTTGAAGAGCCAGTGTTTTTGGAGACAGGTGATCGAGTGCGCTTTAGGGATTTGATGTCCATGTCCATATCTTCAGAATCCTGACCATCCTCTAGTATGTCTTCACTTATCCTCTGGTTGTCTGTACAAGAGGGCCCTGCAGCCTGTACTTCTGAAGGAGATGACTCTGCGTCTGCTTCACTTGGTGGGAGAGTTACGTTGTCTTGGGAAGTATCCTTCATATCTCTTTGTGGCCCATATATTTGCGTCAACTGAGTGGCTACAATATGAGATAAGGAGTCACAAAGGGTGGTGGCCAGGCGATCTATAGCTTTCTCCATCGCTTTTTCAATCATGTCTGCAATGGACACTGAAAGAGAAGCTTCTAAAGTTGCATTATGTCGGGCTGCAACACCAGCATATCCCTGGGTTCTTGCCTGAATTTCAGCGATGGCGTCTTTTCGTGAACAGCGTCTGCGATCAACAATTTCCAGAATTTGAGTCTCCCGCGCTTTGGCTGAGCAATTAGCGTTATCTGCGCAGTGCTGCTCATGACAAAGACAACACTTTTCTTCAGTACAATTGCATTCATTTGCAGTATGTGCCTCACCACATTTTCGGCATCTGGGAGCTGACCTACATCCTTTTAAAGTGTGTCCATAGCGCCAACATTTCTGACACTGGAGGGGACGAGGTGACAGCTGTTCGACTCTGAATGTTAAAGGCCACGCCTTGATTTCAGTGGGGCGAATCGACCCGGCAAATGTGACAATTACAGACTCAGTAGGGATCTTTGTCTGTTCTACAACTCGTGAGCATCTATAAACTGCAATTGCACCTGCCTCAGAGAACATCTCTAGGACCTCAGCTGGAGTCATGTTAATGTCTACGCCTCGGACAATACCTCTGACGCATGCTAGGTGAGGAGGAATGAAGGCGCTCACCGGATTGGTAGCAAACATCGAGCATTTAAGTAAGTCTTTGACACAGAGCTGGTCAGGAGAAAAGCAGACAATGCCTCCCTTGCCAAACTGCCGGACCTCTGTGATGGTGTGATAGTGAGTTGTCGCTGCTTTGAGTTCCGACTGGATCAACTTAGGGTTTTTCATCTTAATGACTCCGTCGTTGCTTGGGACTAGGGCCACAGGAACGGAAGCGACGCCATTGCGTAGGAACTGGTCCACTGGTAGCTCCTGCGGTGAAAGAGAAGCAGACCAGAGATAAGTCCCTGGTCCAGGCGAAGAAAGCGGCATCTGTCTGGATTGACTAGCCAGAAGGGTACTAGCTAATCAATGCTAAGGCTTTAGATACGCCTATCCAAGAAGAAATTCAGTAGTGGCTACTCAGATTTCAGCCAAACCCCCAGAGTAAGCAAGCGAGCAAGTGGCCGATGAGCGTATGCTTCTTCTCAATATCCTGCGGGAATTTCGTCGTCATTTCAGACAGAAATCAGCACGTGTCCACTATCTGCGGAGTCTTACGGAGACTGGGAGACTTACCTACTTCCAACGAAAGAGACGGACCACCATCCGAGTTTTCTTCGGGCTCACCGGCAGCCGCTTGTTTGTTCTGTCTGCCTCGTATCGGCTCTCGGCTTCGCGCTACATGTTTGAGAACAGTTGGTGCATCAGGCGGACAATTCGGGCAGCACTTTACTCCAGCTGACATCGTATTCTGTGGAACAAAATATATGCGATGCTTTTTTCACCTGCCTCGGCGACACTCCTACTGGTCACTGGCGGCCGCGGCTCGGTGCCGACGACATAGTGAAGCGTTTTGCTTATCGCTTCTGCAGGAAGAAACCACGGACGATGACACCAGCTTGATTTCGTTACCAATGGCAGATCTTCGTGATTCGGCACGGAAGTGAGGTATCCGTGACGTGCAGGGTCGGAGGTGCTCAAAAGCGCACGGTCGTTCGATAATGTAGGAAACACGTGAGAACCATCAGCTCAACCAGACACACAGATCCCGAGCTTCTTGCACCGTCTGTCTCCAGGCCGCCGCAGAGCAAAAGCCAACAATTAGCGAAAATATGCAGCACAACTTTCCACAGCAGGTTTTCTTTCTTTTTTTTGGAGAGCCCCCCCCCCTCTTTTTTTTTCGTCCACAGAATGCTGTCTTTGCTCATCGTGCTTATGCTGCCCCCAGTTCCAGTGAAAGTGCGTTGACTCGAGGTATTAGGTCATGAAGCACGACGATGCAAAAAAACAAAAACATTTGTGGTTCTCGCGTACCTTCAGGATTCACTGAGAGCGTCACTCGTGGGGTATGGGGCAAAAGCCGCCGAAGCAGCTGCATCTTGCAGTCACGTGGTAACAAACTCTGAAACGCAGGTTCAAAATCACGTAATAGAAACTCCCTACGTGGTAAAACTGGATTTTGATATCCTTTTACTACGTGCCTCAGAGGTGGTGGTAAAACTATGGCATGTACCACCTTTTACTCCAACACGAGGTAGTAATTTTAAACGCGAGAGAGTTTTCAGAGGTCATGAGCCGCAAAAACCCTAAACTCGGATAGTTTTTGCTTACAGTTCAGCAGCTCCTGGCCCTTGTCCGTCACTGCATGCCGAATTGGTAGGGCGGAGCTGGATAACAAGGTCTCCCATCGCTCAAGAGGTTGGGAATTCGGGTTGTTGGGGGGGGGGGGGGAGGTAGGGGGTTCCTAAGTTATGTGCACTCTGCCAAGATGTGTGGCAGGGTGCCATTTTCTATTTTGCAAAACGGACAGAGCGTGCCGTGTTCCGCAGGGTACATGCGGTTCAGCAGTACGAGATGCGCAAGCGATCCCGCCTGCGCTCGACGCAATATCGTCAGTTTGAGAACGGATACTCGATCTATTCAAGTGAGCCTTGCCACCCTTGTAGCACTCTGTAAACCAATATAGTTATTCATATGCGGCTCCGGCAATGCTTGTTTCTCCCTCGTGCATGCCTGAAACCAGAAGCGGCTGCATCTTCCGCAAACGGGATCGCTTTCTTGAGGGGTTGCGACTGTCGTCTTCAAATGCGTTTCGTCATCACTGCCCACTGTATACAGTCGTATCTCAGTACACGCAGCCTTTCGACGCAGGGCACTCAATCTTCCCGAGTTGCAACCACACTTTTACAGAGAGGCTGTGGCGGCCTTCTCTGCAAATCGAATGAGCTTCTCGACGATCACGGCTGTTGCGGCCTTCCTACGGCTGATTGACATGGTAACACAGTCGATTCTCAGGGGGAAATCTATCGCTTTTTTGTGTTTTTTTTCTTTTTCGCAATTGTTTGCACTGAGGAACATGCTGGTGGTGCTGCCTTTCTAAAGAGCGAAGCTGTGGTCCAGACCAGTATTTCACATTGGGCACCCGAGAGATTGGCAAACTTACTATTTGTGGTACGAAAGATGATTCGCAACATCGGTTTTTTGTGCCCGTGTTTATAACGGCCTTTGTTTTACGCTTTTTTGCTTAAGCTTTTTTTTTCATCACCCTTGGACGATCTCCATCGCTGCTTGAATGGTCACATTTCTAAGGTGACAACAAGATCCTTAGTAAGTGAAGAAAAAATTTGAGCAGCTTCACTTTCTGCACGTCGCGAAGTGTAGTTGAACTGCGTAGGTTGTGGCATCGAGTTGATAGGCATGTTCTGCGTCGGTTCAAATGAGACCATTTCGTTTTTCTCCTGCTTTCCCAACCACATGTTCTTCACAAAGTATTTCTATCTCCTTTTATCTATCTTTTTTTGTTTTCTTCCTGTGGTGTTAGAGTACCCGCGTGGCTTATCTTCGGCGCATTCCTGCTTGACAAGGCAAATGTTATCTAGACCAATCTCGACCTTAATTAAGAGCTCTGCTGTTAAAAGGCGTGCTTTTCTGTCGTGCCGAGGTGACAGGAAGGCTTATGAATTTTACCTGTTGACCATTTCATATCTGTCTACTTTTGGAGAGCAGTAACCTGTCGAAGAATGTATGTTCAGATAAAATGATGAAGCATTCACAGTATGCTGCGCAGTCCTCTACCCCGACCGCTCAATGAAAATGTGGTCAGCCGAATGATTACGTATTTAGTGAGGGAACGCTTGACTGGAGTGGCTTTGAGGAGCTGCCGCAGTGGCGCTGGATATCGGTAAACAATGACCGCTGCTCAATGAAGCCCAGGGAGAACGCAAGCCAGCGCTCTCGCAAAGATATATACATGCCATTGAGCACGCAAGTAACGAAGCATGTCATTTCTTGTTTTGGCGGGGATGTTATTACGTTGGTAAACCCCTTCCTGCGCACTCGTAAGTTGCAACACACTGTTGAAACACAAGAATGTCAAATATAATTTTAAATGCGAAGCATTTCTTAGTGAACTTCGGCGCCTTTGAGCGTATCTATCTATCTATCTATCTATCTATCTATCTATCTATCTATCTATCTATCTATCTATCTATCTATCTATCTATCTATCTATCTATCTATCTATCTATCTAGCCGCCTACGACTTTTAGCCCTCCTGAAAGTTTCGTTAATGAAATCAATACCGAATTTGTTATGAGAAATTATGACTGTATGACAAGCATAAGTGCGTTCATAACATGACTATCATGACATGTATGTCATGAATGTCATGATTTACATTGCATGGTCTTGCTGCTCTTGCGGTGGTTTTGTTCACCTGACATGTTGCAAAATTGGCATGGTATGACATGACTGCATGGCGAACACAAGTGACAGAACCTAACGTGAAAATCATGACACGCATTTCATGTAAGTCATGAGTCATGACTACACGCCACGCTGATGGTACGCTCTCAGTCGTTGCCCTAGATTCACATATAAAACACATTCGTGTTACGGGACGCGAATGCAGGACGAAGGTATATATATGACTGATGCAAACATGATAGTCGTGTGATGCGTGTCATGTTAGAGGATGACTACTTGCCACGCTCATGATGCGCTCGCGACCGTTTCGCTGGCTTCACATACACCAAATTTGGTTTCACGGGACGTGAATGGATGACGAAGGTATGTGACTAGTGCAAACATGATAATCATGAGATGCGTTTCATGTAACAACATGACCACATGCCACGGTCATGATGCGCTCACTGCCGTTTCGCTAGCTCCACACATACCAAATAATTTGGTAGTGCATGACGTGAATAGGCGACGAAGGCAAATGACAAGTCCATACATGGTAATCATATTATGCGTGCCATGTAAAACATGACTACATGATACGCTCATAGCGTGCTCATGGTCGTTTCACTAGTTCTCCATATACCAAATTCGGTGTTACGTGACATGAATGGATGACGAATGTAAATGAAAGGTCCAAACATGATTATCATGTTGGGACAAGTCATTTACATTCGTCGTCAGATGACACGTCAAACGTGATAATCATGACGTGAAAGTCATGTACAGCATAATTTACCTCCGCCTCGTAATGTTGTGCTGCTTTTAAAGTGACGTATCAACCACTGTCATTCGTGCTTCGCATAACATCCATTCCTACTGTACGTGGGATCTTCCTTTTTTTTCAATTTAACAAGCGTCACTGCTGACAGTAACCAAAACTGTCACCACCTATCTGCTGTGCACTATCTTCCAGTGGTGCCAGTGCCATTCTCACAAGCAGAATGATGGAGGAGCTGTAAATGCTGTAAGAAAAATGCAATGGCCAACAGAAAATATTGCAAATATTGCACCAGTGTGGTAAGTACCGAGCCGTGGAGGCTACAACAAACATCAAAAAGGTCTGAATCGGAAAGTGACAGATCTGCCAATTTTTTTATGTGATAGAGTAAGACGGGTCATTGAAAGAGAATACAGTTCTATAATGCCTGTCCTGGAAGGCGACCACGCCTGCGTGCTTCGTATACGTGACGACGAGGAAACTCATTGGCTGCCTTCCCGATCAGCACTTGCCAAAATTGTCGGCTCACGCACCGGTGAAACCGCACTAATTATAGCTTGATCCGCGAGCAGCTGCAATTAAAACGGCGCACTTTCAGCTTAGAAAACTGGTCCTACAGCACCGTCTTACTGAGAAAAAAATGTCGATCTAGTATACATTTCTTGGCGATCGATAAGTGCACCAAATTTTCGGACTTGTGGACATCCATGGGAAGGCTGAACAACGTAGCTCTGTGATTGCCAACAGGCTCCGTACACAAAAAGCACCTTACACGCGAAGAAGATAGCGCATAAAAAATGGAAAACAATCACAGCATATCCACGGAGTTAATGATGATGAGTGGGGCGAAGCGTCCACCAGCCCGTCCGGGCTTCCGTCCGTCAGTTCGTTCTTGCGTCCGTCTGTCCGCGCGACCATCCGTGCGTCAATCAATGCGTCCGTCCGACTGTCCGTGCGTCCGTTCATGAGTCCGTACATCCGTCTGTCTGTCCAACCGTGTGCCCGTCCGTGCGTCTGTCTAGCGAACACTCTAAGTAGCGCCATCTCCCATTTTGCGAACCCTGTGGCACAAACCCACTCTAGAGTGGGTATGTGCCACCGGTGGCTACATACATACATACATACATACATACATACATACATACATACATACATACATACATACATACATACATACATACATACATACATACATACATACATACATACATACATACATACATACATACATACATACATACATACGAAGGAGGAGGAGGAGGAGTGACAGACCCACGCCATAAGGAGCTTCGCCCCTAAAAATCAGAGAACACAAACAATGTCACTTCATCTGAAAGCACATATTGATATTGCAATTTACCCCAATAAAGGTCCGTTTTGATTTCCAGTTATAATGTTGCTGGCATAATGCTTGGGTCATCGCATGAAGAATATATACATGTAGTTCATGCTGACATCGCTAAACACTCTATGGAGGTTGTCGCACATCAAACAGTTGCTGGTGTACGTAAAGGCCAATGACTGCTGTTATGCCGGTTGTTAGAAAAGTTGGTGTGCTCGGTAGTCGATATTGCAACTAGGATTCGCTAAAATCCCCTTCGATCTGCTTTGTGTGCGTGCCATGTTGGGAAAAAGATAGCTGCTTTAAGAAAATCTTTCGGAAGAAACTCGTTTGAGTGACATCAACTTCCGCTATCCTTAAGTGCCAGACAACTATCGCAGTGTCATTAGAAAGAGTTGTCGATTTGCTCTTGCAAAGCCACCGCCAGTTTATTTCTTTACAAAGGAAAAGAGAAACAGCATATTCACTACGCACAATGCGGGAGCTGTGCACGCCGTCTTTACCGGTGTACCGTCAGCGCCAACGATGAAATCGACCGCCCTGGGATAATTAGCCCAAGAATTTTTTAATTAAAGTGCGAGCGCCATTCGCCACCGACATTGCTTTTGGTGCACCACCTTTATCCGTGATGTCCTGAAACGCAGTGACCGAGAGATGAAGAGAACGAGCCCATACACCGTGCGGGGAGATGTTTTTGGTGTTATTTTGCGTGAAAAAAAAAGCTCTAATAATGCTGCGAAAACCTATAGAAGGTTTTTCTATGCACGGCTCACCATATACAGTTATGCTTAAGGCTAAAATTGCTGAATTTTATTGACACGAACAAAACCCACTGACGCAAAAGTTACTCTACTATCTTTCTCAGATTCGAATATGATCGAATCATCGACTTTTTTCACGTGATGCCACTGCCCGAAACACTTTATTACATTTATTACAAGGCTTTTTTTTAAGAAACACTCCTTTAGCAACATTAACAATTAACGTACACTGCATGCCGACACACTATTGACAATTAAGCGCTTATTACTTAAAGAAAACTATGACAGTAAAACATCCTTTTCCTTTTTTGCATGAAACCAATTCTTCGCGTGTATTGCGCTCTTTTAACCTGTTGAGTCAACTTCAGCATTTCCACCTACATCTAAAATGCGGCAGTCGCTTTTGTGTTTATGTTTTATGTTCTTTTTATGTCTTGCGCTTTAGTGTTCCCAAGGGAAGTATTCAAGAAAAAAAAAGCAAGAAAGAAATGAAGGTCGTTCACTTGGAGTCGCACCTGATTCAAGTCATCAATGGAGTTATTAACGTTTCAATCGGGTTTTTCGTACCCACAGAAGCAGTACCGGAGGCACGGGTAGCAGTAGTGAGGTGTACCTGAGCAGCGTGGAGCGCGAGAGTGATTCTCCCGCGACAAGCGACGTGCCTGCGACGTCGGCCGAGACGCCCGGAGGTGGAGACCCGTCGGTGCCTGCTCCGCGGCTCGCCTTCCTCGACAAGATGCTCGAGCAGTACGACAAGCGCGCCTGGCCCACCTACGGAATGGGTAAGTTTGGGAATGGATTGAGTTTGGTAGCCTTGATGGACGGCTTTCGATCGCATGCATGCTTTTGCCGAATGCCACACAGAACGTCGCGCAAGGTACACGTGGACAGATTGTGGTTCGCCCCGAATGAACTTGTCGAGTGTGTGTCTGGGTGCTGAGACGGATGTGTCATCTTTATCGTCCGAGTGTTTCCATGTTTTTTTTTCTGCGTAGTCATACTGAAGTTAGGGATAACTATCTTGCCCAGAGTGCTGCTCTCTCTAACTTCCCAAGATTCTCAACCCATCTGTTTGATTCACTCTGACTAGAGCGTGTCTTCCATGAACACGGAACACATAGCCCCTTAAATCGACGTATCTATAGGGGTGCGTATTTATAGGCGACGTATTCATTGGCATAAAACTTTGTTGTCATGAAGAGAGGTAAAAGTTTCATAGCAGCACACTCCCCATTTCCGTCGGTTGAGTCCTATAAGAACATCTTTCACAATAGATGAAAAAAAACAACTTAGGAGAAATCATGGCTTGCTGCTGGTCCCGGGATTTCTGGGAGCAAAAAGGCGAAACAAGCAGTTCTTAGAATGCAACATTGAAGGTCCTTGGCTGCCATTATAGCTTCATCCAGAGTGGCCATAATCCTGCTCTTTCAACAAAGACGAGACATATGGGCCGATTGAGTAACCGCAGGGTCAACTTGGCGTTCCTCTCCCATTGCGTGGGGGGTGGCCCCCATTAAACAGTTTGGCAACCTGCCTACTCACAATGAGGTCGCACTAAATAGGGCGCAAATAAAAATGTCCGTTCGTAATGTATGTTCGGCATAAAACGTAAGTTACGCGCATTTATCTTACATGTATGATGTGCTGCGAGCCCCGCCGCGGTGGTCTAGTGGCTAAGGTACTCGGCTGCTGACCCGCAGGTCGCGGGCTCGAATTCAGGCTGCGGCGGCTACATTTCCGATGGAGGCGGAAATGTTGTAGGCCCGTGTACTCAGATTTGGGTGCACGTTAAAGTACCCCAGGCGGTCGAAATTTCCGGAGCCCTCCACTACGGCGTCTCTCATAATCATCAGTGGTTTTAGGACGTTAAATTCCACATATCAAATGATGTGCTGCGAATTGTCCGTGAACACAATAATCAACGCGATGTTTTGAGGAACACGAGTTGGGTGCGATGCCCAACTTACCTCACCAGTGATTTCCTATTCGTGAGTTTCAGCTACATGTGTTTGTTTATGAACGCCTTAACAGCTGTTCGTTAAGTACTACCCGGCGCGCTTTTACACGCGATGCCATAGTCGAGTTCCCTCTAACATTTCCTGAATAAGCGAAGACACCCCAGTTTTGGCGCGCACGTCTTTCGGCCCCCTTTAGTTCAAAAGCTACATTTTGTAAACATTTGCTTTTCCTGGCTTCAAAAACAAAAACTAGTATAGATGTACTATAGCACTGGCGTCTTTTCATTGGGAAGCTCAACAAAAGCTAGCAGCAGTAACCATATATTGAACCTCTACTATTTCTTTTAATATCCAGGTTATGTTCAAAAGCCTTTAACATTATATTTTATATACATCTGCCTACCGCATCCACACTTTCGTAAGGCTCATGGCCGTACTCACCTTAACAAATATGTTCGCTAAACTTTGCGCAACCAGGCTGCCCGCCATAGTTCCACGACCAGAACAAAGCATGAACAAAATTCATTTCATTACCTTATTTCTCGACTGTCAACCTTACTCCCCTAGAGTTCATGCTTCCGTGTCTCTGAATATTTTAGGGCAATATCCCGAGCAAACGCGCTTAAGCTGATAGCAGTTCCGCGTTATCGATCAGTGAGTACACTGAAACAAAACAAAAAGTTGCGGCTCCACATTGATCTTGTCTGTTTAAACAGCACATCACGTTCGCCATACCTTCTACCATTGTCGCTTATGCACTGTTCAACGCTTGGAGCCTAATACAGGAAGCTCTATTCGGTGGGGTGATGTAACGTGCCTCCAAAAAAAAAAGATGCTGGCTAATTATTTGTGTGTGTGTGTGTGTGTGTGTGTGTGTGTGTGTGTGTGTGTGTGTGTGTGTGTGTGTGTGTGTTGTGTTCATATGACACCGCGATGGAATTCAGGACTCTCATGATTTCTAAACATCGCTTCCTCGTGTATTTATGCGAAAAGATGCTCTCACTGAAGTGATTTCTGCACTATTATTTCTAGAGTTGACAAAATCCACATAAGAGCCGCCGTACTTACTGCGCTGCCTCACCATCGCGTTTAACAGGGCAGAACTTGGCAGAACACCTTCTATGGTGATTCGATCTGCTACACAGATAGATAGATAGATAGATTATTATTATTATTATTATTATTATTATTATTGTTATTATTAATATTATTATTATTATTATTATTATTATTATTATTATTATTATTATTATTATTATTATTATTATTATTATTATTATTATTATTATTATTATTATTATTATTATTATTAGAAATGTGGAGGCCTAGCCTCTCCGCCACGTCAAGGGCTTTCTGGACAGCCTTGATTCTTGGGTGAGGACCAGGCTCTTGAGCATGAAATTAAAGTAATTTTCAGAAAATATTTGATCTTTTCCTTGTAAAGAGGGGCACCTCCCGAGCATGTGGCTAAGATCACTGTGATAGTAGCAGTCTGGACAAAGTTATGAGTTGTCGGAGTAATGATTTTAGGTTATTGAGGCTGGGCTATTTTCCCGCTTAAAGCATGCGAAGGGAGATTTCCTGTGGCCTAGACAACCTTTCATGTGGCAGTATAAAGAACCTACGGTTCATTTGATAGTATTTTGTGACCTCGTCGAATATAGTCAAAATATCTTTGAAGTAGAGGCTGGGGGCTGATTCTTCTGTCTGAGCCGCGCAAGTCCTAGCACGGTGAGTAAAACTTCGCGCCTTGGTGTGGGCTAGCTCTTTGACATAGAAAAGGCCCCCGATCATCGAGCCAAGGCGAGCAGGGAACCAAGTAATAGTGTGGTGGGCGAGTTCCTTGTGAGCTAAAGCTCTAAAATCTTCTTTGCACACGAAACCAAAAGCGAAGGCCCTAGCAGCAGCTTTGGAGTCCATGTAAATATCTTTTTTTGTGTGTGTTTCAAGGAAGGTTAGTGGAATGGCCATCTGCTCGACTTTGTAATAAGTGGTTTGAACCAACGCTGAGAAAAAGCAACAGAATACCAATCAGGAAGGGTGTAAGGCAGGGGGACACAATCTCCCCAATGCTATTTACCGCGTGCTTACAGGAGGTTTTCAGAAGCCTAGAATGGGAACAGTTAGGGATAAGAGTTAATGGAGAATACCTTAGTAACTTGCGCTTCGCCGATGACATTGCATTGCTGAGTAACTCAGGGGACGAATTGCAACTCATGATTACGGTGTTAGACAAGGAGAGCAGAAAGGTGGGTCTTAAAATTAATCTGCAGAAAACGAAAGTAATGTACAACAGCCTCGGAAAGGAGCAGCGCTTCGAGATAGGTAATAGTGCACTTGAAGTTGTAAAAGACTATGTCTACTTAGGGCAGGTAATAACCGCAGAGCCTAACCACGAGATTGAAGTAACTAGAAGAATAAGAATGGGGTGGAGCACATTCGGCAAGCACTCTCAAATTATGACAGGTAGATTGCCACTATTCCTCAAGAGGAATGTATATAACAGCTGTATCTTGCCGGTACTTAGCTACGGAGCAGAAACCTGGAGACTTACAAAGAGGGTTCAGCTTAAATTGTGGACGACGCAGCGAGCAATGGAAAGAAAAATGGTAGGTGTAACCTTAAGAGACAAGAAGAGAGCAGAGTGGATTAGGGGACAAACGGGGGTTAAGGATATCATAGTTGAAATAAAGAAGAGGAAATGGACATGGGCCGGGCATGTAGCGCGTAGACAGGACAACCGCTGGTCATTAAGGGTAACTAACTGGATTTCCAGAGAAGGGAAGCGGGTTAGGGGGAGACAGAAGGTTAGGTGGGCAGATGAGATTAAGAAGTTTGCGGGTATAAATTGGCAGCAGCAAGCACAGGACCGGGTTAACTGGCGGAACATGGGAGAGGCCTTTGTCCTGCAGTGGATGTAGTTAGGCTGATGATGATGATGATGATGAGAAAAAAAATCAGATCCTTAGTATTTACGGACACTACTCCAAAGTTTGCGGAAGCGCCGTACTGGTTCTGGACGGCGTCGACAAGGCATCAAGCAGACCAGTGGACGTGAGAGTGAGCTAAAAGTGACGAGGCTCGAGCAACACGCCTGCCCACGTTGAACTGTGGGTGCATATTTCGTGGAGGAGGGCACTCTTTGATGCGAAAGCGCATACAATCTTCAAGTGACGTATCTTGCACTTCGAGCGTCAGGCCAGTGAGTCCAATGTCAACCAGAATATTTTCCTCCGCTGATCTGACTGAGCGCCTCGCAACCTGTGCCGTTTGCTGAGCCTCGATGACTTCTTCAAGCGTGTCATGGATCCCAAGGTACATAAGGTTCTCAGTGATTGTGCACATAGAAATACAAAGCACTCTCTTGATTCTTTTCTGTATGAGTATGTTCAGTTTAGTCCTCTTATGGAGTTGCCACTTGTGCATGGTTGCTACATAACTCATGTGGCTCATCAAAAATGCATCCAACTGTCTGAGTAGGATGTCCTCCCGAAGTCCACTCCGACTGTCAGAAATGCGCGATATTAGTCGGATGACCCCTTCCGCCTTGGAAGTCAGACGGTCGATCGTGATGCCATTCTTTCCATTAGCTTCCATGATAATGTCCAGAACGCGTATGAAGTCCACCCTCCGAATATGCTGCCTTGATGCCGTGTGCAGCCTAATGTCGATGATGTCGGCCAGTGGTTTTCCAGTTTTTCAGTTTGAGTCCCCTTCTCGTGGGTCGATATAAAAGAAATTCAAACTTTATTGATGAGATCTTAAGGCCCATTTCCTTTTTTAACACAGTCGACAGCGTCTTGATGAGAGCTCTTCACACAGCCCTCCGAGCCACCGACACTCCATATGGTGATGTCATCTGCGTAGATGGCGAACTTGGTGCCTTTTTGGTTTGAGAGCGCTGCAGCAAGGTCGCACATTGCAATGTTGAATAGTAATGGGGAGTGGACAGAGCCCTGCGGTGTGCCGAAGGAACCTAGATCAAAGGGTTAGCGTTGAGATCTTCCAGCTGTATAGTGGCTTTTCTATTCCTGAGGGACGAGCTAGTGAACTTCTGAAAGTGGGCTCGTAAATTGAGGCAAGAGAAGGAGGCAAATATATGGTAGTACGAGACATTGTGAAATACCCTTTCGATATCGAGTCCGAGAATGGATTTAACGTATTTCGTCTCGTGATCTATAATGTGATGCTTCAGCATTTTCATGACGTTCTGAGTAGATAGGTGTGGTCTGAAACCTGTCACAATGCGTGGGAACAGCTTAATTTTCTGTATGCGCTTCGATATCCGATTGTTGCAGACATGTTCGGTGACTTTACCTACACAAGACGTCAGTGAAATGGGTCGTAAGTTCTTAAGACTGAGACTCCGGCTAGGTTTAGGGACGAGGATAACTGACGCCACTTTGCTATGCTCATGGAAAGATGCCAAATCCCAAATACGATTTATTTCTTTGGTGAGGTGATGACAGAGTCGTTGCCTAGTTTGCGAAGTGTCTTGTTTGTAATGCCACCGAGGCCCGGGAAGAAATTTCCGTTAAGATTGGCTAAAGTTGTCCGAACCTATGCTTTCTGGAAGGGCTTGCCCAATTCAAAGGCTGGGGATCCCGTGTATTGCGCGTAGCCAGAAGGAGGACGGGCTGTATCCAAAGGGAGGTGTCTCTGTGCCAGATGCTCCATTATTTCCGCATCCGATTTTGCCTTCCTTTCTGAGTTTATTATTATGTCTACCAAGCGCGTCTGGTTTGATTTAGATATGGTCTCCTGCAGCAGGCGTTTGAGAAGGTTATATTTAACCCCAACTCTCAACTTTCCATCCATCGTATTGTGAAACTCGACCCAACGCTGTTTTCCTAGCGTCTGACAGTGAGCGCTTATTTCCTGATTAAGACTCGCGATGCGTTTTCGCAGTATTCGATTCAGACGGCGTGCTTCCCACCAGGACAAGAGGGCGTTTTCTACCTCCAAAAGGTGGGCAAGCCTACTTACTCGTTTTATGGACCTCAAGATGAGTCTGTATTGTTGTGGTGGCCGACTTGACGTCTTCAACCAGCTGAGACAGCCACTTGTCATATGGCGGGTTATTAATGTACTCTGTGCTTCTCACTATAATCTTACGGAAGAGGTCCCAGGCTGTGAATTTGCAATGAAAGTGTTGACGGGGGGTGAGGTGGGGCGGTTGCCTGAATTAGGAATTACGTACTGAGAATACAGTGGTCAACATAAAGGTTTTTTTTTTCGTTCCATTCCGCAACAGTTGTCACTTTTCAGGTCCTTATTTAAGTTGAACCACAAGCTCTATGTTGTGGTTGCGACAAAGGTGAGGTGTGATTTAATAATAATAATAATAATAATAATAATAATAATAATAATAATAATAATAATAATAATAATAATAATAATAAACGTTCCCAGCTTACGCAGCCATAAAAATTTGCACACATCGCATAATTATTCTGGTATATCTAACGGCTTGCTGGAATCGCCCGTTATGAGAGGCATGTATGATGCTTAAACAGCGCAAATCACAAGGAACGGGTTGAAAAACTATTTTTCCTGTTGAACCTTTCACCTTAACGCAGTTTATGCGAAGCAGACGGGGAACAGCTCCCTATGCCGCAATGTTTGGTAGACCCTAGTTTCGTAGACGGGCGAACGTACGTTTTTTTTGTCTGTGTTTGGTGATCATTAACGGCACCATGAACAAGTACACACACTGCGCCAAATACAGGCGAAGTGGAACGGCAGCTAAGCTTCCTGATATCGGCGTAAAGTAAATTGATTGATTGATTGATTGATTCATGATTGATTGATTGATTGAAATTAAAAGTTGTCAGACCCACAACCTCATAATCCCGACCTTCGCTTGAACATTGAGAGCCCCGCAGGTTGCGGGATCGAATCCCGGCTGCGGCGGCTGCATTTCCGATGAAGGCAGAAATGTTGTAGGCCCGTGTGCTCAGATTTAGGTGCACGTTAAAGAACCCCAGGTGGTCGAAATTTCCGGAGCCCTCCACTACGGTGTCTCTCATAATCAAATAGTGGTTTTGGTACGTTAAACCCCACATATCAATCAATAATGAAAAAGTGAGAGCGAGAAAAATTGCAGAGAAGAGGCGGCGAAGTTTACCAGAATGTACCCGGTTCGCTACCCTACATGAGGGGAGAGAGAAGGAAAAAAGAATAGAGAAAGCTATGAGGAAAGAGAGAACTAGTGATGCTGGGACACAAATATCAGCGTCCAGCACGCGCACCCAGACCGCCACCACCTAGCAGTATTTTTTGTGTCATCTGTCATCGTCTAAAAACAGACTTAAATATAAGATTCTGTGTTTTCGCAGCCATGATAGCACTAGCAAAGCGGTTAGGAGTTTAGGTGCACATGAACACGCTTACTACAGCAGGCGTGGTCACTCGCTAGCCATGCATCGGTCCTGTGGGCACAATCGGGGAAATAGAGCACCAGAGAGCAGCTAAATATTTTTGTATTAACATTCGTATTTCCATACACAGCAAAAAGAAACTACACAAGCCGCAATTCATATAACATGGCTGATTGCGAGAAAAGGAAAAGAATCTTGCGTTGACTTAATAGTGCGTACCAACAAAAAACTCAACTAACAGGTGATCATGGGATGAAAATATGCATCTGGGAATTTCTTACCAACGTCTCGAGGCCATTTTTTTTCAACGACATGATTGTTGCTCTGATCAATTGCGATTCGGGTGTAATAAATCTAACCAAACATAGCTAAACAACTCAAAGCACTGAAAATGGTACCTAAAAAAAGAAACAAGCTGAAAATCAAGAGAATAAAGCTCGCTACCGAAAAGAACTGAGTCTAATATTATTCAGGAAAATTAATTGATGACAAAAGCGATCCGTCAGCTGTAGAAGGTAACCCTGAAGAGCACAAGAGCGTTCTACACGTTAGTTAAATGAGAGCACTGAGTAACCAAAAATCAGCCAAATATGAAGATGTGTGATTGCTTCCGGAGTGTTCTACGTTCCATCGACTAATCGAGTAAAGTCAAAGTTTCGAGAGCAATTTCACGTGGTGCCTTGCTCTTTTCTCTTTGCTCCGGGATTTTTTCTTTGCTCGTGACTTGACTTGTTAGAAACTCCCTTGCCGCAGGTTTTGACGTCATACATTGGTGGGAACCACAGTCATTCATCGTAAGTTTCTCAGTTAATGTCGAGTGCATCTCTCGCTGCACAAGCTGGCGTTACTATAACCACCAGCTACCGAGCGAAGCAATTACCTCGCGCGTTTCAGAAACCGACACCGTCGAAGTTGCGTTCGAAGTTTCGACTATCAATCGACCAGAATGAATGAGTGCGAGTAACTGCACCCGCTTCGCGCTCCTTTCCGTCCCCGCAATCAGGGAGAAAAAGGGAGCTAACCCAGAGGTGCGTGGCACGAAGAAATTAAAGTTAGAAGCCAGGCAACTATCGCGCGACAGAATGATCGTCGTCCATTATTTAAAGAGCCCTTTCTGAAGACGTACAGATTTAGCACTGAAGGTATTACCGTGCGGCTTACGCGCGGATCGGTAATGACGTAGCGTGTACGCTTCCTTATTGCAGAAGTACAGTTAAGACGGAACGGCGTTGCCATAGTTTACGCTGCAGCAGTAACCCGTAGCTTGCGCTACAGTGGCCTCTGATGAGCTGCACATTTCGGTGGTGGTGGCGGCGTAGTTACGGAACAACGTGGCGCCTGCAAGCCTGCAGAAATGCGGTCTCGAAGGTGTGCTGGTCACGTGTGTTAGTGTTCGCCGCTTTCGAATAATCGCTGTGTCTCGATCGTGGGCTTGTCGGTGATCAGCCATTTGTTATGTGTAAAGCTGATATTTTAGGGAATGCACACTTCATTTCATGTTGGCGCATGACCTGCGTCGTTGCCTGTAGCAACTATGTGTTGCGCTGCTAAGATTGCGAGTGGTGGCCTGATTAGAGACATGGAGGAATCAAACATTTAGGAAAAAGCATTGTGCAATGCGACAGGAAAACAGAAAGAAAAGGGGTAGCTCGTTCACGCCAAGCCCCTTTTTCTTGCAGAAAAAGGCGTCCTTTCTTTTCTTTTTTTTCTAGAAAAAGGGGCCCTCCCCATTTTTTTCTTTTTTTTTGTTTGCTGCGGGAGTTCTTGCATGCGCACAGTAACGTTATGAGATGGGCATAGTGGCTAATACGAGATCTTGCACGTTAAAATAACTACGTGTCGACCGCGATGGCACACTATTTCCGGACTTAATCACCATCATCATCATCACCAGCCTGAATACGTCCACTGTAGGGCGAACGCCCCTACCATGTTCTTCCAATCAACCCAGTCATGTGCTTGCTGCTGCCGTGCTGTACCCGCACACTTCTTAATCTGATCTACCCACCCTAAATTTCTGCCTTCCCCTCGTGTGCTTGCCTTGACTTGCAGTTCAGGCTGTTACACGCCACGACCAGCGGTTATCGCGCCTATGCGCTACATGCCCATTTCTTTTTCTTTTCAACTATGATAGCATTAATAACAGTTTTGTTTTCTCAACCCACACTGATATTTTAGTGTGCCTTAAGGTT
This sequence comes from Rhipicephalus annulatus, assembly GCA_013436015.1. NCBI lineage: Eukaryota > Metazoa > Arthropoda > Arachnida > Ixodida > Ixodidae > Rhipicephalus > Rhipicephalus annulatus. The sequence goes on from WOVY01013695.1 coordinate 21,945, forward strand.
ACACCTATACATTTACTTTTTATTGCTCGCTGCGTACCGTACATTCGTATTTACCGCGCGATAAGCCGGTGCTACTTAGACACCCTATAACGACGTGGTGGCATCGGGATTCGTCATCCAAGTCGCTATGGTGTCAGAGCCCCGGCCTTCGAAAGACCTGAGGTAAACAACATCAGGTAATATTTTTGTTTTATACAAATTTATAAACGGTTCGCTCGTCTACTTGGGGTGGTGGTGGTTCATGGAGTGATGATGGTGCTCGAATAGTTTTAGCCTGGGAGACCTGGTCGGTAGTCGCTGCTTACTCATTCATGAACTTCATGATGACACCTAGCGTGTGTGTAACATAAGCCTATAACACTGAGCCTTGTTTCGCACTATTTGTGTCAGTCTGTTTTCTGGCATGACCTGAATGAAATACTTATGCACCTTTCTGCTCTTTCTTTTATTCAGGGCATCCAACGTACGTCAAAGTGAACATATACGTGAACAGCATAGGCCCTGTCAACGCGAACAACATGGTAAGTGTTCCAAGACCAATCGGTTCCGTCATATTAAATTACGATTTTTTCTAACTCATGAAAAAAAACGATCTTTACTGTATATGAGCGTAATTACGTCTAAAAATAAAATAAAACCAGAAGCTTAGAATGACTGTGGGTGTGTTTGAAGAACAATAACTCTGTACATGTATTTTTCATATTTTGTGTTGCTTATAGGGTGTTTCACGAGGTTGACATTAGCTCCTATAAATATAAATCAGACAAATAAAGGTCACATATGCAAAAGGTTCAGTCGCACGACATTATTAAGGCTGAAGACAAAATCAGAGTCAAAGGAGCACGGAATATTTTACGCATAACGGAACACAAAAGTATACATAAACCGAGGACATAACTGCACTGGCATTCCGTGTCATGACCGCAGAATAAGATTCCCCTTCAAGTGACGCATAGAGCACAAGGCGCAATCCAATCAAATATATACCTTAAGCTATCGCTATAAATGTTAGAAAGTATGATCAGTAATATTCGCGAATTTCGCTCATTTCGAGTAATTTCTTTCTACTGCAGTAAATATGCGCTGGCCATGCACCTACGATACTTGCGATACTGAGGGGTTAGTACCAATAAATCGCGTATAATATCTACTGTCCTTTGTCCTTGAATTGGGGTTCACTCTCGTAAAAGATGCTGACAGCAGGATTTGTTGAACAAGCAGACAAAGTTAATACGGCAACCTTAACACATTCCCCATAACTCGATGTACAGTTTAGGAAAACATCATTTGAAACTTAAATTGTATTTTTTTTTATTTGCCAGAGTGTACACAAAACAGTATGGTTGTCGAAATTAGAACAAACACCTCTTTTGTGAATTCAGCGAGAATAAAGTTTATCCTTAGCGCAGTAAACATGTTTCATGGTTCCAGAAACGAACAAGCCCAGCTTTCTGTGAGGGCGATCGAAGTCGGCATCCTTTCGCACCTTCACTTCAAGAAAGTGCAGTAGCTGCGAATGTTTGTGCGTGATTGGACACGCGTGTAGTGACACCTCTAGCCATGGGCAGAAACTTCTTCTCGAGCAGCAAACGCGCGCGCACTTACGGGGTGCATTGCTTTCTGTAGGAAGTGCAACGATAAGAACCGCCAGTGCGAAACGTGCTTCGGTGCACGGCACGCAGTTTTGCGTGGACGAGGACAGCCGCCAGAAAGGAGTGCGCACGTCCAGCGCCATCTCCTCGGTTCGTACGGACTTACAATGCGCCGGGTTGCCGTCTTCCGACTGCAAGGCCCGCATTTTGCGGGACGCCGGCGCGCAGTCACCGGCAGCGAAACCCTCGAGTGGGTTTCGCCAGACCTCGCCGCGATCCAGTGTGGGTGAGATAGCAACCACGTGCCGAAAGCGAAGCACGGGCAGCAACACGCGATACGACGTGCATGCCATTTAGGTCTGCGACCGTTTTCGACGTGCGGGGTGTATCGGAAGTCAGCCCGTCGTTTCACTGTTGCAACTCGATCGGACGGAACAGCAGTCTTCTGTTGAGACGCTGAATGCGAGGCGAGATCTTCGAGTATGTCTTTCCTCTTTTTCTTGTCTTGAGCGTCAAAGGCTGGAAAGTGATTCCGCGTATCTCCAACCCTCACTTTCAGCTCCTGAAATCGTCGCGTAGTTGACAACAGAGTGCCTCGCTATTACTTTTTTACGCGCTTCTTGTTTTTACTTGCGCACCGCCTTGCTTACGGTAGGAACAATAGCGTGCCTTCGGAAATACTCAAAGTTTCGCTCTGTAGTGATAGTTGCAAACTCTTTATTGTTGTTTCTTTGTGTGCGCCTATAACTGGAGAGCTCTAATAACCGTTTCCCGTTTGTAGTCACAAAAAAAAAAACGACTTCGCTATTTTTTATGAAATTTCTTTTGTCGTACGCTCAGGCGAAGTAAAGAACGACCACTTAACTTGTCGCATTGATCAATAAAGGAAGACACAGTGCTCACATCACGTGGTGTATTATTTCTTCAGTCTCTAGGAGTTAACTGTATAAGTATCTCTGACTTTTGAGTACTTGGGTGGCATGTCACCAAACGACAAAACGGTTTACGCGAGGAACACCACCACTGCAAACAAGCTGCTCTAACGACACGCTCGGCAGCCTCGGTTTTTCGCAAATTGTTTAAACACCTTATTAGGAGGGCGCCATGGCGACACATTGGTTCAAGGTCGCGTACGCCTTCCGAGAAAAACTAAGCCCATGCGAAAATGGGGAAACCTTACAGCCATAACCCACGGCTGCTCTATTGTTTCTTGTCTCACAGCTTGACGTCACGATAAGTTTAAGCGCAAGAACACGGCGACTGGCGACGAAAGCGACGATAGAAGCCATACACTGTGGCTTGCTCTCGCTTTTCTTCGCTTCTGTGGATCGTAGGAAGCAGCGATACGGCTGCGCCAAGGAAATGAGAGTGGCGTTGAGGGTGAAGTCAAACATAACGAGGCCGTACTGCCGAACAATTCAGGATTTTTTTTTTGGAGGAGGAGCCTCGACGGAGACGAGTCCCGTGCAACGCATTCGTTCCTCCCCCCCCCCTTTTTTTTACTTTTCTCCCTCTCCTGTTCAGAATCTCCAGAGCCGGCGCGAGTCTGAATAGTTCCTGGGACGCGTCCGCCCTTCCAGAAGCGAGTACGGGTTCCCCGTTGCGTTGGAGACGGCGGAAGCCGTTTCGCTGTCGAAAGCACGCGGCCACCTATTTGTCTGCGTCGAGGCTAGCTATAAATGATGGGACCGAGAAGGCAGGGAGGTCTTCTAGGTCATTTCGTCCTCTTTGGCGACTGGACCATGTCACGTCCCGCCGTCCTGGACGTCCTGCTGTTTTCTCGCAAAAAGAGGGGGGGGGGGGGGCAGAGAAAGCAACACCTAATTAAGAGGAAATGTGATGACTGTATGTATATATTGGTGCTGCTTCCTCCTGAGTAAAAACATTTACTCCGTCTCCTCGTGCGCCAAATGTGCTTATTCATTGCTGTCGTGATCCATACTTGTTTTAACGCCAGAAGTGCTTTTGGTGCGGATAACGTTGTCTCGGTTAAACAGCTCATAATGAGGAAAAGAGGTGAGGTTGCGCAAAGTGTCACGTTTCCGGTGAGCATCTGTCTTTTCCGTGTGCAATCTTGAAACTACACTTCCTCTAGCCTATCAGGAAATGTACACTGCTACCAATGGCAAACCTGTCATAAAAGTAGGCAAAGCTAAAGCCTTAGAGATACAAATCGGGAGCAGAAAACTGAGTAGGTCATAAAAGTAGGCAAAGTTATAGCCTTAGAGATACAAATCGGGAACAGAAGACTGAGCAGGCAATCTGCGCGCATGCATTCATGCTTATTTTTATTGTTTTGTGTGTTCTTTAGAAAGCGACACGTTACTAAGTCATACAAAGTTAAATGATAGATGTGGGACAAGAAGAGATCACAGTGGGTCTTGGACTGCTAAATGGTTGTTAAAAATGGCAGGGACAGGACACATAACGTGACGAGAAGATAGACAATGACCATTATAAGTAACAGGCTGTATTTCAGGGGTAAACAAACGTGTGAGGAGGATACAGAAACTTTGGTGGGGCGATGAGATTAAGACATATGCGTGTATGACGGGGCAGGAGCAAGCACAGGGCCGGGTCGATTCATAAAACATGGAAATGCATTTGTTTTTCAGTGGGCCTAGTCAGGATTATGATGATGATCATGATGATGACGACGATGGTTCACAATGATTCATGTAGGAATATGGCATGGACATCTACCTGCGCCAGTCTTGGCAGGACCTCCGGTTGAACGTGAGCAAGTACGGAGTGACCACTCCGGTGACCATCAACGGCGAGGACATCATGGGCAAGATCTGGAAGCCCGACCTGTTCTTTCGCAACGTGAAGGAGGCCAGCTTCCACTACGTCACGGTTCCCAACAAGCTGGTCAAGCTGGGTCCCGACGGAGAGGTGCTGTTCAGCATGCGCCTCACGTTGCGGCTCGCCTGCTTCATGTCCTTCAGGCATTTTCCCTTGGACACGCAACGCTGTCACATTCTGCTCGGACCCTGTGAGCAGCAGTCTCCTTCCCTTGCCACTCTTTGAATTACGTTCGATCATTAAGATCACACGCACGCCGGTAGCCTAGAACCTTTTTTTCGTGTTGGTTGAGGGGGCACTTGTTGAAGGCCTTGAAGAACACCTCTATCTAATATTCGTCCTCGCTAAAACACCCCCTCCATTTCAGAAGGGGGAAGGGTCCCTAGAGAACTTCCTGTGGCTGCGGGTCTGGTGACACCATGTGAATGAGAAGCGCATTTGGTAAATTGCGAGCTCAACTGAAGTGAACCTAAACGGGCACTGTAATACATTTTCAACATGTTCAGAAAATGCCGATCGGTAGTCGAGGCTTCTGCAAAAATATTAGGTAAACATTATTGAAGGGCCACTCACCACCGTGCGTTTAAAAACGAGGGGGTGATTTTCACCTCTCCTTCATACACACGATGCATCTTTTTCGCCCATCAGTTCTTGAATGCACGTGAACAATATCAGCACTAAGCGCTAGAGCCTATCAGGATTTGGCGCTTCTCGGCCGCACGCTGTTATCGCCGCTTGCGCAGTTGTAAACACACAAAACGAAGTTTGATCGGTTGATTGCGGATAATATTCATGCGAGACAAAGAAGAACGGATGGGGGGCTGCATGGCAAAGTAGTGCAGGAGACAAATCACATGTGATACTTCGCACATAGCAACAAATCGAGAGCATGTACGCTGTAGACGTCCCAGGAACTACTTTGTACGGCACAGCAGTGCACCAAGAAGGACGAGAAATATCAGAAAAGAATATAAGGCCCTTTTTTTTATTTTGGGAGCCTGGCGAGGGGCTCTTCAAGCAACAAGCTGCATGAAATTGATAATTAAGCTTTAGCTAGTTAGAAAGCACTCTGTTTGCAATCAAAGAGTGACGCCTTAGACGCGATTGACTGTGTTAACGCTGTATTAAGTGGAATTTTTGTAGTATCATAAGGAATTTTTTTCTTTACTCTGAGATGCTTGCTCTATATGATTTACACAGTGCATGTACTTTCCACATTGTAGACTGTAGTATATTTATTTCATGATAATTGTTTCTGCAAATACTTTCTCAGGGTTTTAATATATATAGGTCAGATGGAAGCAAATCAAGATTGTAGTGTATTTTTTATCGCGAAGGCTTAAACGGAGTGTTAGTGTGTGAGTGCGTTTACAATGTATTTGATGCGGCTGGGAACTGTACTACAAGACATGCATTCAAAGCGATGTTTACAAACAGATCTATTAGATGTCACACATGTTCCCTAAGTTAGCAACGTATGTCTAGCTTAAAAACATTGCCTGGTCCAAGCAATTAAATATCAATATATTAGATTGTAACGGAGGTGCTCTTAGTATTGCAAAAGTGAGGCAATATACAAGGGTTAGATGAATACATTACTGTTAAATTTTCAGCCAGAATATTGTTTACTTCCAAGGAAAGCTTTGAAGCAAAAAATGCATAGGTCTTAGTAAACAAATAAACAAAGCAATGCGGCTAAATGGCGTTGTTGTTGAGAGCAGAGTTGCAATGCTCTCACCTATATATTACAGATGCCCAAACCATAGAACAAACAGCGATTTCATGGCAAGACACGGATCCCATTGTACTTGAACGGCCCATTGAAATTCCCGAGTTTGACCTTGTACACAACTCGTATGGACATTACAACCGGGCTATCGACACAGGTGGGTAGAAACAGTGCCTTGTTCACCAGAGGCGTACATTCTTTTTATTTATCGCAGCAAAAATTTAGTAGCATTCTATGCAGTCCGAATGCAATCAAACCGCAATGCCCACTTTGTTTTACTGTTTCTCAAAGGGTGCCATGCTATTTTCCTTAAACATCGTCATGATAATTCGAGCTATGAACCTATTTAGTCCACGCTATGAAATACTAGTTGGTATAAAACTAAATCAACTGCACTAGCTCTATTTGATATAGAAATACTGTGCTTCGAAAACATTGTGTTAAGAGTCGTGTAGCGGTCACATGTTTTGTTCTGTGTTACCATAGCTTTGCGGTTAGATTAAGTACGAGCCATCTAGTTCAATAATAGGCTCTTATTGAGAGCAAATGCGAAAATGTTTAAAAGATACATACGAGTTAATTGAAAATTCAGAAGGCCCAAGTCATTAATATAGTAACTTGTGCTCCTATTAGTGACAGACATAGCCAGCTTACGATGCGCTCAAAATTACAAGATCACCTCAAGAACTTTTCTTCGACTTTTTTTTTTTGTGGTGATAGTAATTTGTAAATTTTGTTGGTGTCAACTTTGTGACGCGTCAACTTTGGTCGTTGATGTGTGAGACAACACAAACTGTAGACCCTTAAGCTGTCACGTCAGCTAGCCCACCATTGCAGGGAGGACTTTCGTAGCTTCAAGCGCCTTCGTAAAAACCTTGTCTTGACCTATACAACCGTAAAACAGTTTTAGCATGAAGTTATTATAACTTACCTACCGGCTAACTCAGCCTTTTACGTGAGATACATATAAAATTATTCCGAAACTTTATCAACATTTAATACCGTACAAACTCATCCGCGAACTGCTTGTCCTCCCCTGTTGCAGGCGTGTTCAGTTTCCTCAATGCCACGTTCACTTTGGAGCGCCAGAATGGCTACCACTTGATACAGACGTACCTGCCCACCTTCCTGATCGTCATGATCTCCTGGGTCTCCTTCTGGCTCAACGTGGACGCAACGCCCGCGCGAGTCACCCTCGGAGTCACCACGCTGCTCACCATGACCACCGTTGCGTCCGGCGTGCGCACGCAGCTGCCGCCCGTGTCATACATTAAAGCTATCGACGTGTGGATAGGCGCCTGCTCTGTCATGGTCTTCGGAGCCCTGCTAGAGTTCACGCTAGTCAACTACTTGTCGAGAAGCAAACTGCGGCCCGAGGAGTTTCGCAAGTCTATCAACATTTTCCATGTGAGTTTGTGTTTTTACGTGCCTCCCAGTTGTTCAAGTACTCCTACAGTATTGTTTACATAGTAAGTGTTTCCATTTTACATAATTAGTGCTCATTTCTGTAAGAGTTGCCCATATTCAAAATAACAATAGTTTATCGAGTTGGTTGTCAATCTGGAGCAACTTTCTTGATTCGTCGCATAAGCACCATAAAACAGAACCACCAAAATAATTATTCTCTCTGCATTTCCGGTGGCTTCTTTCACCTTGAGTTGAAAACACAGCAATTATTTTCTTCATGAAGAAAAAAACATAGTAAGACCGGGAAATATAACTAGCTTGACACGAAGCCTTTGTACGCGACCAGTGTAAAATTTCTGTCATTGTTTCACTGTTATGGTGTCATATTCTAATATCCAGATTGGCATTAATGGTAGTGGTAGCGGTATCAGCAGGAGTGGTGTTGGTGGGGGTGGTGGTGGTTGTGGTAGCAATGATTTCAGCAACGTTGTGTTGGAAGAAAACTTCCCTTTTTAGAGCTCATTGTCAGGCACACTTACTTTGCCTTTGTTCAGTCTTTTCTTATGCTTTCAGCCTCTGCGGAACCCATGTTCCAGACTAAAACATATGCCGATTGGTTTCGATGTTTAATGAAAACATAAATACAGCACGGTAGTTTAAGGGCTGCGGCATTACTATAGAAAGACCCATCAAATCAACCCGTATGTAACGCAAAGCATCAAAGATACTCATGCGTTTTTTTTAAAGAAAAGCTCCTAGTTGTCGAAAAAATTCACCCTAGTTCTGAAATCGAACTCGGAACTGACATCTCAGAAAGAGGTTGGCAACGGGTATGGATTAGTCCCAACCATTTCGTATGAATTTTCTTGTGAAAATCAGTTACCAATTTTGACTTCCTAAATTTTTCCTCAACTTTGTAGGCTTCCACACAACTGGCTCAGTATTTAGGTAAAATTTTCGATCAAGATCTTCCCATTTGGAAAGATGCAACGTATATTTTTAATTTTCCCCATAAAAGATATGATCTCCAATAATTTTCTACCCTTTGTCTCTTGTGTGCATGTAAGATCAGTGATTTTCGATAAAAGAAGCAACATATTTGCCCATACGTTTCGCAAAATTACAATCTCTTTTTAAGGCTGGCTACACGTCATAAAACATGTGTCTGAGACGGAGCACGCTTTAGAGGAGAAAAAAAAAAGGGAAATCGGCATTACAGCGCACGAAATCGGCTTTTGATGCTTTCGAACACCAGGCAGATGGAAACGAAATAGACACATTGATTAATCACTTTCGACTCCCGCATCAGGACGAAAAGGCCGAGCCTCAAAGCTGCATCACGTGCTTTTTGGACGACCCATATTTAGTCGGCTAGACTAGACTGAAGACCTATGCAAGGCAGCGTGCCAACTTGAAAAGGTTGCATCAAGGTCAGCATTGTTACACACACACACACACACACACACACATATATATATATATATATATATATATAATGGTGCGCTCCCAGATCATCTCGTTTACCCTAGCCGTAGTGATGAGATCGCTGTGGTTCCATATATCATCAGGGTAGATTTTGGAATATATGACATGAAGTATATGCGGATTTCAATAAAGCTCTATTTGTATAGGTTTGGCGATAGGTATAGCGTGAGAACAGAACGACAACAAATAAGCAAGAAGGACACGAGCGCTAACTTCCAACTGAGTTTATTGCGCAGAAAGCGAAAACATATAAACTCAGTTGCAATGGCTGCTGCGCAATAAACTCAGTTAGAAGTTATCGTTCGACTCCCTCTTGTCTCTTTGTTGTAGTTCGGTTCTCGTTCTATAACTATCGTCATGTCATACCAACTGGCCGAAACTGCCACACTTCTAAGTTGTATAGTCCTGCATAGCTTAGGGATAGGCGGAGGTAGACCCAGCGCAAAAAATAGAAGTTCTTAGTGATTTATTTATAGATGGGCGGGACGTCTCTCTTCTTTATGGCCTCGATTTTGCCGGTATCGGGCTGACAAAATTATTTTATATGCAAGGAAGCTGCTGCTTAGCGTCCACCGCATAAAACGCGTGACATTCACACCTGCATCATGACAGTAACAAATTGAACTGGGGCCTTCTCAGAATCGACAAGCTTGTATCCAAGGTCACGCGTCAATCAGTTTGATTGACAGACACCCGCAGCGAAGATCGGGTCCGCCCACCCCGTTTGCTCTCTCTGAGGAGCAGTGCTCACGCCGCAACACAGTTCATCTATCTGCTTTATGGCGCAGACTATTCACACACGCACGCAGTAGTAAAAGATATATCATCACGTGGTTGCGATGTCTCACATTCAATTTCACCACGCGCACGAAATATCTGTTCACAGCCGCGTATCCACTCACAGCCACTAGACCACCGTGGCAGAGGACAAACGCCCACGAACGCACCTCAGGGAGGCGCGTGTTGAGTTGGCAAAGAGCGCGACAATCAAGTTGACGATCCTGCACAGCGGAAACGTTGACTGAGTGGCGGCGTGACGCACGAGGTGTTTCTTTGATAATCGCCGCAAATGCCCAACATGTGTTCCTGACGCCACGCGCTCCGCAGTATCTTGGTGCCATGGCCGCCGTGGAGCGAGCTTGGAACAAACTCGTCTGCCCGAGAAGCTTGGGCCCATGATCGCTGAATGGTAATTTCAGACGGTAACTGGTAATTTCAGACGGGCTGGCACTACTTAATTTCACGCCAGCCTGCTTTTCGCGTAACAGAAGAAGCACGTATGTTATGCTTTAAGCCTGGCGAGCCGTGGCGGCATTAAGAATAGTTTGTGACGTCATCGCATACCTAGTATGTAGCAGCTCCCTGTTTAAGTTTTCGTTTTTACTCATTCTTTAATGCTTATTTAAAGTTATTTACGAGAGTTTCAGCAAAATGTACCATGCCAGCTGTTACAGGACTGTTAATACTATTTTCAAACAACATTGTTTCAATGTGGTCGAAGAAGTGCCAAAGTTCCCCTTTAAACCACTAGGAATGAGAAACGGCTGAACTAATGCAACCGACTAACAGTGAGGGAATTTTATAGACAATTTAGAAGAACTGTGTTTCATTTCAATACGTCATTCGGTGCCGTTAGTGAGTCTAGCATCTATTGCTGTAACCACAGATGCGCGTGTAGATCATTTTGAGAAGCAAATTTACGACTTCCGAGTCCTGGCACATCGCTCTTGTGTCATCACGAACAGAGCCGAATAACGCCACTCACGAGAGTCAAATTCGTTTCTAAAAGCCCTCTTCAAACGTTCATACTCATCCACGCCGCTGCAAGGGCTATCAAAGTCACCCATGTATTTTTCGTTTTTATTATGCCCTCTTGGAGTCGAGAAATGACTTGGAAGATGATTTACAGTAATCTCTGAAATATGAGTCTTTTCCGGCTGAGCGCGCAATTCTGGGTTTGCTCCCGCAGCACAGAGTAAGAAGGCGTATTATAAGCAAAATTTGTCTAGAGAGGGGTATAAAGGCGTTCTAAGGTGGGAAGAGTCTAGGACGGGGTATATTTGTTCCCATAACGCTGGTGGAGACGAAAGACTGTCCAGCAATAAAGAAACAGCAGCATGTGAGTTCCACGAGCGCAAATGATCATCGCTGGAGCAAAGAGATTCATTCACGCCTAGAAAACGAACAAAGAAAAGCTCTGAAGAATATAAATACAAATAAACCTTAAGGTTGGAGGCCTTCAAGCCTCGATTCAGCAGCCTGGTGATGGCCAGAGATAAAAGTGACAAACTTCTTGGAAGATTTTGTTGTTTGTCTACTCACGCCTATGTTGTAAGGATGACAATGTTTCGCCAACAGATAGCACCAAAAAATAGCGAAATGATATGCCTATGAAGACGCGTCGAAATGCACCTAGAGTGCTGACGTTTCTGTTTGGATATGCACGCAGGCAGAAACTCGCTGTCACGTACATTTTGATGCCGTTGCCCTCGGCGATTTTGTAACGTGACAGATTCGCACTTGCCCGACTGTAAAGGCACAGTGACTATGCATTAGCTGTAAGCGAAATATTTGTTGTTGTTTTTTTACGATTAGTGTAATTGCAGATGATATTTCACTCAAGTTGCCTGCGAAATCCACATGCCACCATGTCAGATGATCAGTAAACGTTTATTTTTTCCTCAAAAAAAGAAACACCTAAGTGTGACGCTGGAACTTTTTTTTCCTCAGAAAAAAAAAACACTTAAGTGGGGCGCTGAATCTGGTTCTTTCTATATATAAATCAATCCTTGTAATTTTCTTGTCCTTCATATTATAACTGCAGGTTCCTTTCTAGAAAATTATTACAATTCTGTGTTATTTTTAAATTTCGCTTCAGAAACCACGCCTATGTGTGACATGCCATTGTACTATAAATATTTGTACTATAATTACACTAATGCAATGAAGCGTGTAGCGTCCTGAGCATTGCTACGTTGGAGCTGTAACACAACTTGCAAGATAATACAATTTTTTTACCAGTAGATAATCATGTAGGCCCGAACAGACGATCCTGAAATGTGCCAACGTGATGCTTAGTACAGGTTCGGGAACTTGAAATAGGTGTCATCGCCTGCGTTTTTTGTTCATGGGCTTTCTCGCTTATGAAGCGCTTTCTCGCGATAAGGTTGGTTGTTTCGGGATTTTTTGACGTTGTTTTATAGTGCGAGATGAATTATATTTCTCATTGGTGTTTCAATAACAATATCGCTGACGTCGCCATTAGTGCATTTTAAATAACAGCGCAAGACAGCAGGCCGGAACATACTACGATCTCCTGATGTTAGCACATTTTCACATCTTTTATATCTTGAATATTCCAGTGGGAGTTCTTCTCAAACTGCGTAAATGTCAAGTGAACCTGCTTCTGATATCATGTTCAGATATCGTCCTCTTCTTTTTCTCTGATGTGACAACGTGAAATATCTAGTGACACCAGCCCAAGAAAAGAATAAAGAATTGGTGTAAAAATAAGCATAAATCATTCTTTACCGTCATTGCAGTGACTGTGGAAGCTCTTTCCACAGTGCTATATTGGGTTCGATGAATATTCTACTTATTACACGATCTTATTACCCCGTGGGCGTTCCCGATTTCCTGAAAATACTGAGCATGGTTTTGCAGATGTAGCCAAGAAGCAAAGATCTTAGCTAACAACACACATTAACCAACAACGGAGTATTTCGACAGCTTTCCTGGTTACGAAACTGCATCTTCATGCTACCGGAGAACTTCACACGCTCTGCAAAGTGGCAGTGCCGTGATGCCACTCCTTGATCGGAGGGCTTCGTTTCAGAACTGCAGGCACTGTGGTTGCCGGTGTGTGATAGAAGTTGAAACACCCGCTTTATGGCAGTCATTGTTATTCGCGATGACCGCCTGCTTATCAATACTTTTCGGAGTATAAAATTTCGCAATGCTGCGCGTTTGAAGCGGCCTTTTAGTGCTGGGATGCCATACAAGCGGAACGGGCGGGGTCCACCACTCCGTCTGGAATCACGCAAAGAATAAGGTGCTTAGCTGTTTACCGACTGTTTGAAGACTGGCCATGCAAGAAACTGAGTGCATGTGCGAGTACACGCAGAGTAGCTTGTCTTCACAAATTGGATCCATGCACGCGATTGTGATACAAGCCACGTCGCCCCGCCAAAACGAAAGAAAACGATCGATGTTAATGTCTCTGGCCGAGACACTTGCCTTTGTGGCACTTTACCGTGGCGTAGAATCCTCCTCCTACTTGTTTCTTGTGTGAAATAACCAATCAAAAAGCGTCGTAAGTGCGCCTATCACAAAATGCGACGACTGTCCTGAACGATTTCGACTGGCTAGCCGTACGTTTATCTACCGCCCCTGCGATATTCAATACGATAGCTTGAGAGTGGCTGGAAGTCCTCTGTCAGGCAGGCTCACTCCGAGCTGCTAAAAGCGCCGATAAAACCAGATGTCGTGTCATCAAAGAGGCAGCATCATTTTGCGAAGTCAACCTTCGTGGTGCAGAGAAGTTTCGTGCAAAAAGGGTCATCAGAACAGTCAAGCTATATCTCTCCAGCTTATCACATGGCCTTTCACAGCTTCTCACGCCATCACATGATTAGAAAAAAAACATCGTGTGATGATATCAGAGGTCACCAAAGTTTGGGAAGTCACGTAGGGCTGATATCACATCACGTCGATGCGACAGCACCGTCACCTGCCTGCGGGCCTACCAGACTAAGATGAAATAAGGGGCGCCGGTAGAACTACGTAAGCCGCAGAAAGCTTCCAGTGCCTCCGATCTCGAGAGAGAGAATAAGTATCGTTATTTCGTCATTTTTAAGTGTCTCAAGAACAGTGCAAGGCCACGCTCGGGAAGAGGAAGGGGGTGGTTGCTGAGAAGTAAAAATAAGAAGGCGGCTTTCCCACTAAATTCATCTTAGAGAAATGCACAAGGAACCTTGTGAGTTTTTTGTGTTTTTTTTTCGACAGGCATAGTCTCACTTCAAAGTAGCATGCTATGATATTCAACATTGGCATCTTCCAAGATGGAGTTGCTCCAAAATAAGGTATACGATTAAATGGGAAGTTCATATGTAAAACAAAAACTAAAAGAACCTCGTATTGAATGCCTTTTTCAATCAGGTGCTGCAGTGAACCTGGCGGCCACCATTATATAGAACCGGAACTGAAGCTTCGTGACGGAAAAACTGGTTGAGCGTCTGATTTGCTACCCTAAACCTGGATAAGGGTGTTGAGGGATGAAAAGAGAGATAAAAAGACTGCTTTTTGACTATATTTTTACGCACGTAATCATTTATCTATGTTAATTTTGAGCTCAGCGTATGAGCGTCCTTTCAGTCCAGGTTGTACAATGCTTACAGCGCATCTTTTTTGTTGTTTTCTGTAGCAGCGAACAGTGTCTTAGTGTGCTCATACTTTCACACACTTACCTCACCATGATGGTTAACAGCACTGATACGCCACTGTACGTAATAGCAACCAAATTAGGGTATAGCGTTTTGAAGTGTTGACTGTTGTTGTTTCTTCAGCTTTGCAAGAACCGAACCTGGGACTCCGAAGCCTTTGAAGAAGAGGTCAGCTTTAGTGACGAGCACAGTGTTCCCACTTTCAAAAACGCTATCACGACCGCCTTGTTTCGCAATTTAACACGTCAGTGTCACCACTTTCTTTTGTTCGATTTTGTACGGCCAAGGCTACTTTTCCACACGCAGTTGTTGTTTGTTTGCGTTCAGCTTGTTTCGTTGGCTTCGTGTATATTGCTGCGCACCATTTACCCATGTATTTTGGTTCTTGGCCGTTTCCTCCGAGCGTCACTGTTTGCGGTGATCAAAACCACTTCCGGAAAGTCAAGCCCACCGGCAAAACCGTGCACTCTCTCGCGTGCCGTGAAGTCCAACTCCTGCGCTCGGCTCGCATTATTCACGTGCAGCGCCTGCGAATCGCGCCTTCAGAGCCTCATTTGGTAATAGCCAACGTTGGGTTGCTTCTTAATGGCGTACGACGTGAGCCACGTCGCAAACTTGGCGCCCAAGCGAAGCAATTGAAGAGCACGAGCAGTTTTTTCAGAGGGAACGTAGTTCTCGTGGGACCCTTCCGGAAACTTGGCGCTAAGCGTTCAACCCAGCTGCGAAGACGTCGTATCGCGTGCGGGAAAAGTTAGCTAAGTACCCGTTAACCGCATAATTTTCGTCTCCGGCACTATAAACTTTACTGGTGGCGATTGCGCAACTCGTCATTTAAATAACGTGACAAAATTGGGCTTGTTCGCACTGTACAAACTTTAGGTTAACGATAATTAGGTGTTAACTACTTACTCTCTTCTCTTCCATCTTTCCTGTTTTTCTCTTTGCGTTCCTACGAAGCGTTACCACTCGTGCGAGAAAGAGGGAATTATATGTGAAATGCAGATATTTCCTGACCTTTGCAAGCCGTATGAAGCATACAAACGCGTGCTATT
Organism: Rhipicephalus annulatus; assembly: GCA_013436015.1. Classification (NCBI taxonomy): domain Eukaryota; kingdom Metazoa; phylum Arthropoda; class Arachnida; order Ixodida; family Ixodidae; genus Rhipicephalus; species Rhipicephalus annulatus. Next base: position 37,456 of record WOVY01013695.1, read on the forward strand.
CTGCGTTTAGCACTGACGATCATCATGACCACTCGTATTCCCTTCTCAGCGGCCTTTAATGTTTGGCAAACGGAAAAAAAAGGAAAGGAGATGGAAAGGATTTTGTGTGTATTATTAACGCACCCACTATGTGACTGCATGCTTTTTTTTTCAAATTATTTTTCTTCCAAACTTGCGATAGGATTGCACCAGGTGCACATATCATTCTCGATGCTTGCCAGCATGTTGCATGTCTTAAAGAATTTTGTCTTTTTTTTACTCTTTTTTTCTCAGCCATTAAGGCTAAAAAGGGTATTTTCAGTTCTCTTGAAGATAAACTGCTGATACAAGTTAAATGTTGTGTATTTCGGTTGAAAAGTTTCATATACCTCTTGTGTAATTGCTATATTTCTGGAAGTTCGAATAATATTTTATTTTAGAGTTTTAGAAATTCTTTAGGCATCTACGTTAAGCATGCCGTTATTATAGTGCATGGCAAAACATATAGTAACCTCTAAATATGCTCAGCGTAAAAGGGATTTTATGCTTGTATAAAAAATTCACATTGCTATGGCACTGACAAAGTTGTCCTAGTAACTTTACAGTAAAGATAAAAAGAAAAACGTTGCTACTCGTTATGTTAAACCTGTGGCCTATAATTCGTGAATTTACCATGCATATTCACCAAATCAAAGGGTATGCGTAAATTATTGGTGAAAGTTTCAAAAAAGGAAAGCTAACAAAAACGAATATTCAGCGTTTATTTTGACCAGTTGTTCAAGGTTTTGCTGCGTTCTCCGCGTTACAATTCCTCACTTGTTTTCTCTGTTTTTACCGTCGGGCTACATCAGCATTTATTTTAGTTTTTGTAAACAAACTAGAAATAAAGGAGTGGTTTTTATGGTGTTCGAGCAACAAGAAGTTCTTTATGGGTAAGTAAGGCCAAACAAAGTGCGCGATGAAGATTTCATACGCCTACTGTAGATTTTTTTTTTTTTTGTGGTACTGCTGTCTTCCTTGCTCTCGCGAGAGTGTACTCTAGCGTTGCTAGTGCACTCTAAGCAATTTTGATCTAATTACCCACACTATACTCTCGTACGTATTGCTTGTTCGGGGGATTTACAGCTATCAACTGAAAATATGCAGATCGGCAGCCATGTACGTGCAGATTTTTTACTGAAGACGTAAAACTTGTGTAGTAACATCGTTCTCATAGTGTTCGGGACAGCTACTTGTGCCTCCTGCTAAGAACTAACATCTTGCTAAAAGCTAAAAGGTTTACATAGGTATACTACATTCAGAGATAAGCAGATTTGTTGTTGTACCTGTGGAAGCACTTGAAACATGCTTAATGGAGACGATTAAATGTATGCGTATTTTTTCTAATGCAAAGTGTGCGCCTGTACGTTATTAACGTGCGTCTTCGGAAAAAGAAAGGGTGTCATTTTAAAAATGTGCAGGTACAAACTCATGATATCGCAAAGAAGGAAGGAAAGAAAATAGGAGGAAAAGAATGGCACTGAGGTAAACCAGCCTTTACGCAGCCGATTTGCTACCCTGCGCATGGGAGGGGGATGGGAGAGATGAAATATAGAGAGGAGAGAGGGAAGAGAGATAACACAGCACATTCGGCAGCACACTCGCGCACACTCAGTTCATAGTCCAGTCTTGTTGTTCGTGGTGTGTGACATTGCTGTTTACAGTCGCGTGTTCAAGTCCATGTACCGTAGCCGTGGCCTAATTGTTAGGGCGTCCGGCTCTAACTGTGGTGGTTGGCGGGTTCGAACCCCACCGTCGGACTCGCACCGGTCAAATGGGTACAGCGATGCCCAACCTGGCGCCCGGTTGTTCAAGGGCATGCTGGGGGAACTCCCCATGGCCGCTAAATGGAATGTTAGAGGTATGTAGAAAGGTGAATCGTAACCAAACGGCTGCGTAGTAAACTACTCTCTCCCTGTCCATATGATATCGCCAAAGTGACTCGCGGCAGAAAGAAGCTGCAACAGCAATGCCACGGTGTCATTGTCTTTTATTGATTTTCTTGCGTGCATTACAGACTAAAAAAACATTTCACACGTTAATTACCTTAAGTTAGATTACGTACTTATAAAACTCTGTAATCGGCACTTTTAGGCATAGAGACTAGCCTAAACAACGTTGCCGATGTTTTTAATTTTTCGAAATGAATGTATTAACGTTGTGTACTCTGTTTTAACCTGCCCTTTGCAACGCGCAGCGGAACCGGAAAGGCGGCGAAAAAACGAGATGGCGAGGAAGGTCCCAACAAATACGAGACCCGCGGGCACATGGAACTTCAGAAGAACCTCAAGAGGTCCCAGAACGTTGACAAAGTGTGTCGCATCATGTTTCCATTCGTGTTCTTCGTCTTCAACGTCGTCTACTGGTTCTACTACCTCTACATGAGCGAGTTCACCTGAGGCCGAGATGAAGGCGTTCAGACCGGACACCCGTTGACCTCTCAAGTTGAAAGACTTGGTTTTCAAGAAGGTCAATGCTGTCAAAGGGCAAGTTTAGTCCGCATCGGCCAAACAAACAGACATGCAGAAAAAAAAGAAATGGAACAACAAACACCGTGGTGTATTTGCTGTAGGGGAACGTTTGCTTTGACTGAATGCTATATGCCCATCGCAAATGTTAAAGACAAAAGTGTTAGCGACACCGGCTTTCATAACGCGTGGCATATGAAATTCGTTGATGCACTTTATTACCCGTATTCACATAGAGATTTTTCAGTCTATTAAGTCACCTGACTTAGCAGTGTGTGCTTGCGAACCGACATCGTCAGACTGGAATTGTTTCAATCTGAAGTAATCCGTGAAATGTAATTATGGTCGCACAAATATTGCTTAAGCGTCACCATACGGGATGGAGGAACAAATAGAAGACTCATGTGTGCTTTTTCAAGCAGCATAAATGTTATTTCTGTGCATTCCTTCACTCAGCATTACACCTCCCAATACGTTGTGCGTGTGGATGTCTTATCACGTTGAGATCCAACATTTTACTCTCTGAAGCATCAGCTGATTTGCAAATATTCCACTGCATTTGTTGCGTGCGTCAATTCATTCTTCAACTATCAAGCATAGCGCAGATGTAGTTAGATGTTAGTGGTAGTGTGAGCATATACGTGCAGCAGATGATACTAATTTGACGTAACGCTGCGTCGTTAAGCCTGATTCCTACCAGTGTTACCGTCGGTAACAATGCCAACGACGATATTTCATTATGCGCATTCATAAAAATTCGGGCTTTTTTTTCAACTAGCTGTTATGTTTTACTGACGGAAAAGCAGAGCTCTGTTTACCGAAGAGGTGTGCGTTTACAGAGGGTTGCACTTTACAGTTCCCAATTGTATCAACAATCCAGCTACTTCACACAATCAACGTTACAACCATAGTATTTTTGGAACAAGCCACATGAAGACAGAAGTATTGATTTTTTTGTGTGAGTTTTTTTCATTCGGCAGAGCTTGC
>WOVY01013696.1:0-87500 GCA_013436015.1 Rhipicephalus annulatus
GGATTCGTCGTGAGAGGATCGCAACAGTGCGGCTCTCAGACTTTTGGGCATAACCACCTTAAACGGGTCGCTGGACTCGTCGTCAGTGGCTATATAGTTCAGCAGGAGCCCGTCATGGTCCAGCAAAAATGAATCCGCGGGGACTCAGCGACACACGCTGTATCAGCCCCCTAATGCGCCCCCGCCGCAGAACAAGCAGCGTAACGGCGCGCCTCTCAAGACGGTTTAACGGCGCCCGCCGCAAAGCAAGCAGCGTATACGGCGCTCCGTCCCTCCGAGACTCGAAACGGATCACTTTGCTGAGCCTTCAGTAGCTCTTCGCTGCTGAAAGCGATTCCCATTCTCCCAAATGGGGGGGTCTGGTATCGCGCCCACTCAGGACCGCAGCAACCGCCGCGTGAGTCGGCGTTACGGGTTCGCTCTCGGCCTCGTGGCCTTCGGAAAGTTCCCCCGCTCGGCCGCCGCTACGCAGTGCGCCGCTTACCTGGATAGCAGCCAAGGTCGTCCTCATGGGGACTCCCCCTTCTCGCCGAATGGCGGCGAAGCTGCTGTTTCGCCCCCGACGCTTGCATGTGCTAAGGCACCGCGAGCGGCCGTCGCACCGAAATCCAGGTTCTCGGCAGACAACAGGGGGCACGAGATAGCGCGTCAGCTACCACGTAGGAGTGTATTCACCACAAAAAGGGGTGACGACACAGGCGAGCGCCCGTCGATAGAGCGGCGGCCTCTTTGTGCAACGCGGCATGCCACGAAGCAGGACATAACGTTTCGGTAGGGCAAGAGGCCCATTCCGAAGCGACGCGCCATCTCCAAAGGGAGCGGCTAGGCGCCTCGTGTCGTCACCGCAATAGGGGGTGCCGACACGCACGGGCGTCGGAGGCGCTTGTGCGTAACGTTCGGGTAGGGCAAGAGGCCCATTCCGAAGCGACGCGCCATCTCCAAAGGGAGCGGCTAGGCGCCTCGTGTCGCCACCGCAATAGGGGTTGCCGACACGGACGGGTGCAGAAGGGTTCCCGTCAACAGAGGCAATGGCCTCCGTTTGCAACGCGGCATCCGCTAAAAGGGACAGCGGACAAAAGTCCCGCGAAGCAGCCATGTTGCGACGAGCCCGAATCGCGCAGGCGAACTGACTCGCTAAGAGCAGTCAAAAGCTAGAGCTTTTGATACCGCGTTGGGCGCCAGTGTGGTGTACACGTATCCCGAAGGAGTACGGCCACCAGCGTGGGTCCGGTCTTAGCGAGCCGCAGGGCACGCGTTAACCGTCGCCGTGGCGGGAAACACGATACTGCTCAAGTCGCAACACTTTATTGTGGCAACACCGAACGCAGTACAGCCCGTTGCAAAAGGCGCGGCGGGAAAGCAAGTAGGCTTATCCACGCCACGGGCACAAAGTACTACACAGGGTGCCACGAGCACGTCTCCGCGGTAAAGGTGATCCACGGAGACACCGGAACAAAGGGGCCGGTTGCTCGAGCGAGGGCAAAGGCGCTCGCGTTGGCTTCGGAGGGAGACGGGTCGGCGTAGCTAGGCCAAGGACACCGTACTGCCCTTCGGCCGTGAGTACGCAGCGGGGCAACAGCGGGTGAGCGTTCGCCTCGGGCGCAAGGCGCCGTCGGCGAAGTCCGACGAGCCCCGAGCGACGGGACTCGACGGACGGAAAATGCATGGCTCACCGTTTGAAGTCCCGGACTGTACTCACCGCTCCCGACGCAGCGCGCGAAAAACCTCTCGGGGGACCCCGCGCGCGGCGCCACAGTCAACATCCGCTACCGGGTGAGGGAGTTAAACGTCACTCCGCCCTTCCCAGCGCGGCTGACAGCAAAGGAGGGCAGACATGTCGGGACATGAGAATTGGAGAAAGGCGGGAAAGCCCGCGCAAAGGCAGCGGGCCAGCCTCAATTCCCACAGTGTCAAATGGTAAATGCTGTTAGTTGGCTCTATTCCTGTGTATGTTGTTTTTCGTGCGTCATCTGTGCGGGAGCAGCGCGCTGCACATTTCGATCTGCTTGCCTTTCACAGCATTACATTCCAAGTTGTTGCTATCGCATTAATTGCTTCGCCCGTGCAGTGAAACTGTGCCTTTTCTTAATTTCGGACAACCGTGTCATTCCCACTGAGGGGATGTCACACTAGGCACTGATAGAAACTCTCTGACACCACGGTGGCAACGGATCTTCTGGGGTCGACTCGTCACGCATTTTCGTCCTGCGCCGCGAGTTCGCAGGCTGGTAGCTTTCGAGACTAGAATTAGTTCTGGCAACACGACAGCGTGTTGTGAATGCAATGCAATGAAAGTGATAGCAAAAAATTGTAATGTTATAAGCAGCCAACCCTGTAGCATGTGATACCGCGGAACTCCTACAAAATGGTGGCGTGAGCAGATACGGAAAAGTGCTTTTCACAGAGTCCTTCGCGTTGAAACCGCACTGATACTCACCGAGATAGCAAGCCCGCCAGTGATCGCGACCGCCCTTAGATCCAACTTCATTATTGCTTCTCGAGCGATCACCCTCCCCCGGGTTTTTTCATGCCCGTTCAAGACTGGTGGTATACTTTCTGTTTGTGCATTCGACGGCAGTTCTAACATGCGGGAGATGTTATGCACTTTCTAGGCGATAAGGATGGGCCGACTGATTTGATCTCTGCTTCAGCAGCGCTTGCGCGCTTTTGCTTGCTCGTGAAAGTTATGATGCTCAAGGGCATGTTATCATCATATTGGATTTGTTACGGAGCATGGTGGCGACAGTGAAAACCTGCCGAGAGAGAGTGTCTATATATTGCTATCGCAATAATAACGACATTTTTTTAACTGTAAAATAAGTGTCTTGGCTTAGCTCTGCCTTCAGTTCTCCTTTTGTTCAATTTGCACGTTTATTTTCCGAATTTTGGTACCGAACTTGCATATAACGAAATCCTCGTTATAAGGAATTTTTCAGGAAATTTATCAATTTCGTTATATCCAGGTTTAACTGTATAACGTGCAAGTATGCTGGTGATAAACAGAATAATCATTTTCTGAATTATATGTTGAACATCAGATTCTACGACTTCAAGAAAACTTGTGTGGTGTTCGTTTTAGACGGTAATGACCGTGTGTGAAATTTTCTGCTTTGTAAATGCATTTGAAGTTTTTGTTCTTTATGCATGATAGCCATGGAATACAGTCAAGCCCGCTTATAACGAACCTGAGCGTGACGCGGCATTTGTTCGCTGTATCCCGAAGCTTGTAGTAAAATGAAACACGGCTTTTAAAAAAAAGTTGCTAGTGAGAACACAAAATTGTTTGCCCAAAAGTCTCTGATGCATGTGTTTCGAAGAGCAGAAGCAATAAGGGTGGTCTTGAGTTTATTTAAACGGCAGCGTGCTCTTCGCCGAGGCCCGTGGCATAAGCTGCATGAGGCACTGGCTCCAAAGTTTCGTCGTTCTCCCAATCCGATTCCTCCAAATCGCTCTTGCCGCGTACTTAATTCACAATGCCCTAATTCGTGCATGGTTCCGCGGTGTCTGCATCTTCATCGGTTGTAGTTAAACCATCGCAACTAATGTCCCCCACCACTCTGCCAGGTCGGAGTCGACAAAGCGCTGCCACAAATCGCTGCCGCAGTGGTCCTGTTCGGAAGCTTCAGTCCTGTTAAGTCATTGTTAAGACTTTGTCCTGTTAAGTCATTGTGTAGGGCATGTTTAGCACCCTCCTCGGCCCCCCTTTCCCGCATGCATGCCTCTTAATGTGTGGGAAGTCAAAACGTGCGGAGAATCAACAAGATATGTTAATGATGTGCTGGCAAACGGGCCTTCAACCGAACAGAGACCGCCTGGAAGCAATGTTAAAAGGTAGCCATGTGCTTTCATTCATAATTGTGCATATTTTTGTTGTACAAGACATTCGGGTCATTTTTTAAAACTCTCCTTCATATTAAATTGACACACAGAGCTCGCACCTGCGCTATCTGCACCTGTGCGCAGCAGGTGTCCCTGCACGTGCAGCGCAGATGGGCGCGTGTGCAGGTCATGAGCCCATATTCGTCTCTGTCCTTAGTTCACACTGTTCCTCTGTTTTTTATATAGACCTGGGCCAACAATTTAAATAAGCACTGTAGCGTTGTCTTGTCTGTCATCCCCATCACTTTACGACCAACAGGCGTTCGAGTGGCAAGCTGGCTGAAGTGCGGCCCTCGGCCATGTCCAGCGGCACCGAGCTGTGGACGAAGCGTGCTTACGAGACGTTCAAGACTGTGGTCATGGGACAGTACCCTCGTGGGTCGGGTGAGTCGCGTTCTTCCCAAAAGTCGTTTTTCCTGTTCTTGGCAGGTGGCATTTCAGAATGCAGTAGGATCTCGATGGTACGAATTTTAAGGAGCACAGAAAATACTCCTATCATCCCAAATTTTATATGAATCAAAACGAGTAAAAATCTATTGACTACTACTTTGAAACAAAGTCCGTGATGTTTTTTTTTTTAATTTTCTGTCTTTATCATCTCTCAATAAAGTTACGTGGTTTCCTCACTAATCGGCTGGTACTTTGAAGGGCATTCACACGAGACATCGAACGGAGCGAAAACAGTAAAACTAATTGGAAATTCACACGCTTTGCTGCTTGCGCTGCTGCAAAATCGCTCCATGAAGTCGACAGAATAAAGAAATCAGTCCTGAAGAATTCACACTGTAGAATTCAAGCAAAAAACACCAGAGTGGTCGGAAAACCATGTCCGTGCCTGCCTGATGATTGTAAATTCGTTCTGCCCCTTGTACATGCCACTGCTGCCATCACCGCTTGAGAATTCATTTCGTTTTGCCTGCTTTCTGAGCATTAAAATTTATACCGAGTTCCGGTTATGTATGCAAAGCCCTGAAAAGAAACGGTTTATGCCTTTACAAACAATGTTTTGGGAGGAACTCCAAGAAACAACATGAGCAGACGCACCACTAGCGGTGGCACCGGATTCAGCTGGCAATGCAAAAGCAAGACACGTAAGGGCATGCTGACTCGCTGCTGCTGCACCTTCTACTTCCGGTGTTTTCGGCGATCATAATCCAAACAAGGCTCTCGGTGGGTGCGTGCTTGTCAAGGCCGTGAGCTTTGACGTGCTGCACCAGTAATTCGAGATCCACCGCGGACGTCTGTGCCACATGTTGATTATGCGATTGGTCGTTTGCGTCACGTGGTTTGAGAGCTAGTGTAGCCAAAGTCGCGAAGCAAAAAGGCGATCTGCTTTCACTTGGTGGAAAAATTGGTCTCTGGCCGATGTTTTTACAGCATAGTTTTCCGGATGTTCAAGCGGCGAAGCAAGGGAATTCTGGTGAGTTTTGCCTTATTCACTGCCTTCGAGGCCAAGTGGGAACGGGCCTGAAGACTAGCCGCGCTGCGTTGCTTGCAGTCAGTTGCACGTTTGAATCGTCTGAGGTGGCTGGGGAAATCGTTTGTGTAACACAGAATCATGACGCATTTCATATAGTGTAGTCCATCCGAAACAAGCTTAAAATTCGTATCGTCGCGAAATTCACATCAACTGTAATCGTATCATGGAGATCCCACTGTAAGTCTAACCGGTCGCCGCAGTTTCGCGACGCACCGAACCCGAACTTTGGGAACCCAAGTGGAGTGCTTAAGAAGAAAGAATTCGATTTGGATGCCATCTGTGGCCACCTGGCCAAAAAAAAAAAAAGGAAACTTGTTGACAAGCTTCATTTGTAATGTGGAGGCTTCAAAACATATTGCACAAGGTTCTTGCATGGAGAGAGAATGTTTTAAAAAAAGTGTTTTTCATCTATATTTTTTTTTTCAGGAAGTGTCTACGGCGTTGCATACATGAACAGTATTAGTTGGGCACTTGCGGCAGCTCTGCGAACGCTGGCTGTCATTGGAAATCGCTGACAGCGCGTGGCCACGGAACTAACCGTGGATGCCCAATATGATTTTGGCACCCGTGTTTTGTCCAATAAAAAGATAAAAAAAAAAGATGCACACTTGTACTTCGATGTATGTGGTAGGGTTGGAATTCAGAAATTGAATTGTCTCCATTGTGGCGTGCCTTATCATCAAATTCTAGTTTTTGGGCACAAAACACAAGTATTTCCTTTCGTTTAATGGTAGTGAAAGTGAAATTCAGCATGTTAAGAGTAATCAGTTGCATGAAACCCTGTTTCATGGGATAGTGTGTTGCTTTCATGCGATTTCAATGCAAATTCAGTGTTTGCATGTCGGATGTCATGGCTGCGATAGAACTGTTTAATGGTGCGGACTTTTCTTATTTTGACTTTCTAGGTGTACTCGGTTGTTGACAATGTCGTCCGTGTGCACCTGATTGTGGGATGTGGAGCAGAGCAAGTCAACGTCAACGACGAGCTTGTGAACCGTGGCTTTGCTGACTACTGCGAGGAGAACTTCCTTTCCAAGGTGCTTACTCATTCGTCTGACCCTTCTTTACGTGCAGTCTCGTTCTGTGCGATCCTGCTTATCCTTGTTCTTGGGAATCGTGCTGTTAAAACATCGATATAGTGAACTCAACCAAATGAAATTTCCAATATTGCAGCACATAACTCCCGTCCGACATCGCGCATTTTAAATTTCAACATAACGAAAGTGTCACTGCTGTCACAAGGAAAGATTGGGATAGTAAATTGGAAAGTTTAGTTGAGTATTACTTTTTGCGGTCGCGCATTTTTCAGAAAGCAGCCGCTAAACCAAACCCAAGTTTTTCGGCAACAGTTAAGGGGCAAAGGCAAACCTTGTGTGTGGCTCATCTCGCCACTGAAGTTGGGAGGCCACCCATTTGTAGCACGAAACCTCAAGGAAATTCCTACGGATTTCTCGGAAAAAAAAGCTTCTTAGTTGCTGGGACGTGTCCTCGTCCGGGTTTCAAACCCGAGACTAACGCCTTGCGAGGCGGTCGCTCTACCAATTGAGCTAACCAGGAAGCTAGCAACTGACAGCGCGAGGGTGAATTCATGACTAAGGAGCTTTTCCTTCTGAGAAATTTGTGCGGATTTCCTTGTGGCTTCGTGCTACAAATCTGTGGTTCTCTCTTTTGCCCCTCTTAACCTTTCCACTGCCTTTTGGGTTTCCGCAGAACTCATTTGCGAGACCCGCAGGTCGTGAGATTGAATCGTGGCCGCGGTGGCCACAATTTTGATAGAGGCAAAAATGCTTGAGGCCTGTGTTGTTGGATTTAGGTGCACTTTCAAGAACCATAGATGATTAAAAATTCTGGAGCTCCCCTCTACAGCATCTCTCATAATCACCGGTAGATTTGGGATGTTAAACCTGGGCGATTATTATGAAGTTGGGAGGCCACGCCACATGAGCTGCCTAATGTATGGTGCGGTGCACTGTACTAACGGAGTAGTTCTGAATTTCACTCTTCCAGTGGCTTACACAAATGACCGATTAGGTGTTTTTCTTGTCACCTTGGATTACGAGCATACTCTTGCCAAGGTGGCTGAATGTTGGACATAGTCGCCAAACTTGACACTGTCACCGTAGTTCGTTCTTACAATTCTGCCAAAATCTGTTGATAAACAATGATAACAATGCTGATTAGGCTTGTGCAAATAGAGAGTTTTAGGTTCAAAGCGAATAGTGATTTTGAAGGATAATTATGAATCGAATTTAAACAGTAATACAGTAAACCCTCGTTGCTACAAAGTCTCCTAACTACTGAGAGAAAGATCAAAACCGTCATTAAATTATGCACTCGTTTTGTCCGCAGTCTCTGCCATATCTAGAGCACAGTGTTCTTCATACGAGTCTACATGCGCTTGATTGTTTCACGAGAAACCAGAGTATAAGCATCGCTGTCGCAACATTTATATGGGTGACGACTCAGTTTTATTATGCCAGTTTTGCGGAAGATAATAATTATTGCTTTCTGAAAGGCTTATTACATAATAAACATATTGAAAAGAGCATACAAAACACAAACATATTAACAAGTGCCAATTGTATATGTACCCCATCTGTTAACCTATGTAACTTTATTGTAACCAGTTCTCATTTTGTATCGATAGCTTAAATTGGGCTGCTTCCCAAATAACCTATTCGAGTAACGCCATTGCAAGCCAGCAAATTTATGACGATGTTTCGTATTATAAGCGTAGTACTATTATTAAGTGTCAAAAGTGTAGGTAGGCAGTGGTGCATCTTGCATTACGAAATTTAACTTGTATATGTACAGAGTAAACACGCACGTACACACACACACATGTGTGTGTGTGTGTATATAACTTATCTTCTGACGAAGGAGCACCCCTCCCGAAACTGTCGGGAAATAAATATATTTATCCTTGTTGACAACGCTCCCGTTGTGCCATATCCCATACCTTCACGAAGGCTAATTGGCCCATTGAATTATTACTCCCAGTATATATATATATATATATGTATATTTATACACACATACATACATTCGAGCCCACATATAACGGCTCCACTTAAACGAACTTTCGCTTAAAACGAACAATATCCGCGTGATTGTCAAAATATACATTGGTTCAATGGCACAAAATCGCACTTGCAACGAACGTCTCCGAGTGCTGCTGATTGGTTACAGCGAACGAAGTCAGCGGTCTGCCGACTTGCCGGGAAACCAATTTCGACAACTGATTAGGCATCGGCGAGGTGCCCATACATTCTTATTGTTAAACGCCGATTCTGCCTCCGCGCCCCTCTAGTTGCTGCTCTCCCCGACCGCTTTTTGTTACGCACCCCTCCGTCCTTTGTCTCCCCGCTACTCTGAGCACCCCGCATCGCCAGGCGAGGCTCGTGTTTTCACACTGCCACCGATCTTTCGAAGACCGGTCGGCCACGTACCCTGTTTTTGATCACTGGTATTGTCGTTGACGTCGCCGGCCTGGAGTGACCAGACCACTTGCCAACATCGTCTGTATCCGATCGTCTGCGTCTTGTTTATCGTATCGTTCTAGTGCATGCACGTACGCTACTCCATCCGCTCTGATAATTCGGGATTCGTTTCGTGTTTAGAACCTGTTCTCGCTCACTTCGCACTCGGCTCAGCATGCCCTCCGCGCACGTGCGGAAGCGCGAAAATGACTTAATTTGCGCGGAATGAATCTCGAAATATCGAAGTTCGTGAGGCCACGCAAGCCCGCTGGCGCAACAAGACGATTTTTTTATCACGGCCGCCGATTCTTCAAACGTCGCCGCACGCACCGAACGAGGCGGGCATGCTTTGACTTCTTCGTGCGCTGGCACTCTTTTCAAGTTTTTGTACGCACGAGTCTCACGGACCTTTCAAGCAAGCTACCCAACCTGCCTTCTTCCCGTGTGTTTTGGTTTTTAAGGTCGCCCGCCCGCCGCATCCTCCCCTCTCTTTATCGCACGGAGGAAGGAATCTTTCATTCCCCCGTGCTTTATCGCAACTCCTTGCCCTTCTCGCGCAAGTCTGCTCTCCTCTCTTGAACACATTCCCTTCGCCCGTCTCCACCGCTCTGCGACGACCTCCACGCTGGCTCAAATTAGTTTCGTTTTCCGACTGGAAACGCGCCCAGAGCTATTCTACGCGTGTACGCGTCTTGCTCGCTCTTGGTGTGTGTGTGTGGTCATGATGGCCGACGGGAAAACCAGCACGCTTTTTCGTGCCGCTCAACAAAACGTCGAAAGTGTGACCGCTTCGCTTGAGCGTAATCCGCGTGTTAGGTGCCGCGTTGCGGAGCGCTTGCTTATAGCTGTTGACCACCTGGCAGCCAACTTGCCGCTTCAGGCGGTCCCAGTATTCAGCTGTGGATATGGTGAATATTTCGTGGGCGGCGGTGACGGTTACATGTGCGCGAAACTATTTTCGCGAGGCCGACTTCGTCGATTGTCGGGCCGATGACGAGCCTGAAGCTTCCGAACAGGACCACTGCGGCGGCGATTTGTAGCAGCGGGTCGTCCACTCCGACCTGGGAGAGCGGGTGGGACATGTGTTGCGATCTTTCAATTACGGCCGATGATGATGCCGAGACTGTGAAACCGTGCACGGATTGGGGCATTGTGAATGAAGTACGTGGCGAGAGCGATTTGGAGGAATCGGATTGCGAGAATGACAAAACTTGGGAGTCGGTGCCTCATGCAGCTTATGGCGAACGAGCCTCGGCGAACGAGCAGCCTGCCGTTTTAAATGACCTCAAGGCCGCCGTTATCGTTTCTGCTATTCGAAACACGTGCATCACGAACTTTTGGGGCATAAAAAGTTCCTGTTCTCACTCGCAACTTTTTTTAAAAGCTGTGTTTCATTTACTACAAACTTCGGGATACAGCGAACGAATGCCGCGTCACGCTCAGGTTCGTTATAAGCGGGCTCGACCATATATATATATATATATATATATAATATATATATATATATATATATATATATATATATGCTTTTTTCTGACTGACTCGCACGTGTACACTGTCCTTTCTTGTTTTTTGTTTTTCTTTTTTCTCTTCCTTTTTTTCTTCCTTTTTTTTTCTTTTTTCCACATGCACATACAAAGTGTTTACATTCGCCTACCACTTGATGACCATTGAAGGGAAACGGACGAAGATTAAAGGTAAATAGCCGACCGACCCATTATGGGGAAACCCTTTCTTTACACACGCCGTCACGGACCCTCCCGGCACTGCGGCGACAATCTTGGGTGGCCCGACACACGTCGAGAACTGAACAGAACGTGATATGAACCGTATGTGGACGTACACGGACAGTTGGTTTTGTTCTCAGTGTTGACAGCGGTTCTTCCTCTTTCTTACTTTCTTTTTTTTCTTTTTCTTTTTCGTCTTTTTCTCCCCCTTTTGTGTTTTTTCCCCCTTTTTTAGTTCCCTCTCACTCTCGCAAACATCTTTCAAGGCGAGAGGGACGCAGCAGCAACGAAGTTTGGAAGTTCATGTCAGTATAACTCATCCCCTGATGAAGGGAGGACCCCTCCCGAAACTGTTGGGAAATAAATATATTTATCCTTGTTGACAACGCTCCTGTTGTGCCATATCCCATATATATATATATATATATATATATATATATAATATATATATAATATATATATATATATATATATATATATATATACACACACACACACACACACACACACACACACACACACAAGTGCACGCATTTAAGTCGCACGTCACCGCCCCATTAACAATATCCAATATCCATGTAATGCCCAGCTACCATTTTTAGGCGGTGCGTTCCTCGTCCGGCTACGTTAGACTTGAACTAGTTCTAAGACGTCATACTGTCAAAAATGTGAAATTGCAGAGCGTATTTATACACCAATACGCAATATTCAGCGTCGCCAACTGTAAGAGTTCGATGCTAGGCTACCCAGATGTTTTTTTTTTTTTTTAGGGGGCGGGGTTAGCAGAACGACTAACTTTGCCAATTGGTGGCCATTGTGAATGCGGGTAAATATTTTATTATACCCTGAAAAGTTAAATTACGAAAATATTTCGTGGTGCAGGGAGTTTAGATTCCCTTTCTCTCCCCTCTTTACTTAAGGCTTCCTGGTTCTGCGTGCGTTTTATGCGGTATTTGTTTTTTAATCTCACGACTTTCCGAGCACAGCTAACTTCCAATTAATTGGCTCAGTTATTCTGACTACTGTAGACGCCTAACCACGAAGAAAGAGTTCAGGCAGAAGAAATCACCATAAGACATGCCCTTTCTGAATTATTTTCGATCTCTCACAACAGCTTTTATGGAGCTCAAATTCAGTAAGTAGATTGGCGTATCATACTTGAAGGGCTATGACATCATGTGCTAGACATAAATGATGGGTAGGCACGAAGAAATCTGCATCAAGAAAGCGTGATGGAGGAGCCGAAGCGCATAGGAGTTCCTGAAAGCGGTGCGTGGCTCTTTCAGTACTATTCGACTGCAGCGCCGCCGCTGCGGGCAACGCGTAAGGGATCAGGCGGTGAGGCGCGGTCATGCCACTCAACACTTATAGTACACTCTAACCAAGTTAGCTGGACGATTATGGGAGAGGCTTTTGTCCTGCAGTGGACGTAAGTCAGGCTGATGATGATGTTGACACACATAAGCGTTTAAGCTGTCTGTGTGTAACTTTTTTACATGGTATCCTGCCCTCTCCCTAAGGAGAGTGAAGGAGAGGGTGCGAGAAGTTGATAAAATTATATTTTTGTTATAATTGCAATATCAACTTATTTATTTCAACTGCAATAAAATTGGTCATTCTTCAAAATTTTAGCATGAAGAAGTCGAACTTAGCATGCCGCTTTGACTCCTTGAAAAACTTGCAACAGGTCCTCGAAAGTCCTTGAATATTTGGAAACCTGTTGAACCCTGAGTCCGAGTATTTGAAGCATTCGAATATCCCCTTTAGCGGTGGTGTGTACTATTGTACACATCAAATTCTTAGAAATGCCATGCACAGCATATTTTTTCGAATGGCTTGAAACTGAGTGTGCACATTCATGCAGGCTTCCTGAGTTGTCAAACGGCAGTCACTTCATTACGCTGCCTAGTGCTGCAGATAATCACTTTACTGGAGACACTACAGTGTTTGGCTATCGTTCAATGTGGCGCGTTTCACAACCAACATAGGTTTTTTTTTCTTTGTGTGAAATGACTGCCACAAAAAGTAACTGTGCACGCATTTGGGGCCTAATATTTGATTCTTCTTTTTATGGAAGAATCGACCGTGGTTGATGGAAGAGTAATTACATGCTAATTAACCTTAATTATCCAAATGCACTGAAAACAACACATTCCTTCATTATCTTTCTTGAAATGTAATCTTGAGGGCCTTGGAATCACGCCATGCAAGTTTGACGCATTTCAAGACAGTGTATCATAATTGTCGCCCGAAGGGGATATATTCGCGCCAGCCTAGCGATCATTGTTGCCTCCGTGCAGTCAGTTGGCAGGAATACGCTGTGGCTTGTCTTTACCTTTGTTGTCCAACTGCTTTTTTGTGTTGTGCAATTCCAGAGAAACCATCAGCTGAGGGAGAGGGTGGAGTCGTACTACCAGTCGGTGACGACCGAGGCGATCGACCCGTCTGTCGCTGACTACAAAGACCAAGTCGACTCGTCCAAGCTTGACGTCGGTGCGCTGCAGACATCGTCACGAAAAGTGAGCTTGCAGGAAAGGCGGGGGTCGTTTTCTGCGTGACGAATGCAAGTGTGTGGTTTGGCATCCCACGCATCCATCAACTTTTCGGTTTTTGCTGTGATGGATAAAGAAATTTAGGTTCTACTTCTGGGCAATGATTCAGCGAAGAGTTTTCCATTTTTGGGCGACCGTAACGTTCACTGCCTTGCATGATTACGATCGATTTTCATTGGCAATAATGGGAACAAAAATTTTTTTGTGTGTTGGAGACTTCGTCCTAAGATCTGGTTTCGCTGACACAAAATTTTTATTAATGATATTATCATTATTATTATTTGGTCAAACAAAAAAAACAACTCCTCAAGTCCCTATCAATTGTACTGGCCAGCATGAGTCCACAGTCTCGCGAGGAGAGCAATAAGGGAGCCACGCCTTCCACGACGTGGCTCCGTCGTTGGTGCACAAGCGGCCATTTTGAATGTTTATGGTGACGAGCTAACAACCATTCTGTGTGCGTGGTTACCTGATGTCATTAAGTCTAACCCCACGGATGCGTGAAGTTGCCGGAGTCGACACTGGAGCCTGATGTTATGATAGTGTCACAGGAAGCACCTAGAAAAATTTACATTTACGTCGGATTAAAACATCGGCATTCACTGAGCTTCATACTAGCTCAGACTTGTCTTAGTATTCTGTAGTAACTCAACATCGCTGTTCGGTTAAATTTTAAGTTTGGTTGCCCGACATTTCGTTATGCAGGCGAAGCTTCACGGTCCGTTCAGTCCCCTGGAGGCCCGACTTGTTGGCATGTCGAAGATGTGCTGGCTCAGGTGAGCTAATGTATGCCGTGTTTGTGTACATTGGGCAGTGCTTTTCTTTGGTGTCCAACGATTGTGGCTACGGATGGCTCAAACTTCGCTCGAACTGATGTGCAGAATAATGGCGCTGCGCTAGCAGCCAAATATGATAACCTTTGTTCAGTAGTGTTGTATGTTTCGGTTGTTGTTCTGAACTGAAATTCGTACTAGAGTTGGCACAAGTCGAGAGGCAAGTTGAGTTTGATAACTGTCGCCGAGCGATCTTGCATCGATCTGCTATGGAAATCGACAGTATGTCTGCGATGTGTTCTTGGGAATCACCGTAGTTCTCGGCTTGCCTTGGGTACAGTGCAGTTTGGGGTTAAAACAATCAGCTGTATTAATCCAGCCACAAAGTGGAAAAAAAAACTGTGCACGCTAAAAAAACTTCAACTTATTGCTGCTCTTAAGGGGAGACGCGGGTCGAAAAGTCGCGTTTTTTTTTCCAAATTTCACCTTTTCTGTTTTTTGTTGCTTTATCATCTTTATACATTATATTTTGACATCTGAAAATATCACAGCGAAATAAGCATCAGAAGTCAGTGAAAAACGCGTCTGAGTGAGCGGCAGTGACGCACGGCATCACGAAATTTACACAAAACGGGCTGCTGTTCGCGTGCTCGCGGGGCCGCGAAGAGAGCTGTCCGCCATATTGCGGCCGCTGGCTCGTGTAGAGTTGTCCTTACTCTCCACGATCCGGTTCTTGAAGTCTCGTACGTTCACGAAAAATCTAAAAAAAAAGCAACAAAAACAGTCTTTTCCCGCCGTTTCAAACCGCGCGCCACTAACGCAGGGCCGCCATTGGCTGACAGCACCCGTGTTTTCTTGCCGTAGTTCGCTTCACTGTTTTCCGGAGTTATTTTTCGCTGTTTTCGTGCCATGGCAAGCCCGAAAAAGGCCGTTGCCGACCATCGGAAATACAGAAGTAAGAACAAGTTCAGAGGGAAGCGGCGGAGGACGTACAAGAAAGCCACCGCCAACGAAAATGTCCGCGACGGGCCAGCGGCCGGTAGGCCTAACATCGACCACGGCAACGTCGACCATGGCAACTGCGACGACGAGATCAACGCTGCAGTGAATTTTGTGAGTGCATCGCAGAAAAAGATCGCGTTATTCGAAAACGACGTCAGGCCGAATGCCGATCGTGCCGAAAGCGTAGTGCTGTGCGAGTTGGGTGCATTGACGGCCGTCGTCGCAGGCGCGGCATGCCCCGTTTGTCACGAGAGTAAACTCGCAGTTCGGGCACCGAATAAAAGCGGAAAGGCCTTTCGGCGTTTCTGGAGCTACACTGCGAGAATGCGGAGTGCTCGGAGAGCATCCTTTCGTCCGCGTACTCGTCGAAGCGGGTCGCGTCAGATGGCGGCCGCGGTGCAAGCAGAAGCTACGACAGCGGGAGTTCGCGTGACGCCTTTGCCGTGAACCTGAAAGTGGTGCTTGCAGCGCGTGCCGTCGGTATCGGGCATGAGCAACTTTCACGATTTTGTGCAGTAGTTGGATTGCCAAACCCTATGCACCATAAGACCTTCCATGCTATCGGCAAAAAGATTCACAGTGCGGCAGTGAAGGCTGTCTGTGAAAACATGCAAAGGGCACGCAGCGTCACCAAAGAGGTGGCTGGTAACAGTGACGTGCCAGTCATGTTTGACGGCACATGGCAAAAAAGAGGCCACAAAAGCCACAATGGTGTGGGAACTGTAGTGTCCTTGGACACTGGTTTGTGCCTGGACTATGAAGTGCTTTCCAACTTCTGCCTGGCGTGCAGTTTGCATAACGACATGGGAGGCGATGAAGAAACATGGCAGGCGTTTCATCATCCCGTTTGTGAGAAGAATTGCGACTGTTCTTCGCATGCCATGGAGGCCGAAGCTGCAGTGCGCATTTGGCAGAGGACTGTGGACTATGAGACACCCCTGCGGTTCACCATCTTCCTAAGCGATGGAGACAGCAAGGCCTACAACGGGGTCTGTGATGCCAACGTGTACCCTGACACTCCAATTGAAAAAGAGGAGTGCACCAACCACGTGGCGAAACGTCTGGGCACCGGCCTGCGGAAGCTGCCAACGCCACTTCCACGAGGGGAGAAGCTGAAGGAGACCACCATCCAGAAGCTTCAAACTTACTTTCAGGTGGCCATTGTGAACAATCGGGGAAATGTCCACAAGATGTACACTGCCATATGGGCCTCATGTTTGCACTCGTGCTCAACAGACGGTGCTGGAAGTCACAAGTTCTGTCCTGCAGGCCCAGACTCGTGGTGCAAGCACCGACGTGCTGAGGCGCAGGGCCAGCCTGCACCGTGCCACACCCCCCTCC
This sequence comes from Rhipicephalus annulatus, assembly GCA_013436015.1. NCBI lineage: Eukaryota > Metazoa > Arthropoda > Arachnida > Ixodida > Ixodidae > Rhipicephalus > Rhipicephalus annulatus. The sequence continues at coordinate 16,234 of WOVY01013696.1, forward strand.
TGACCAAGGCCCAGGGTTTGGCAGTCCTCCCAATCTACAAGCGTCTCACAGATGCGAAGCTGCTTGCCCGGTGCCTCCACGGCAAGACACAGAACGCGGCCGAGTCCCTGAACAGCAAAATATGGCTGCTGTGTCCAAAGACCCGGTTTGCTTCCCGGACTGCTGTGGAAACAGCCACAGCCATTGCAGTCCTGTGGTTCAACCGGGGCCACGCGAGCTTTGAAAAGGTGCTGGAAGAGCTTGGGGTGCTTCCTTCGGAGGCCCTGGTTACCCTCAGCGGACCGCCGAGACAGCATGCGCATGCACAAGATGAATGTGCGTCAGACCGCTGAGGCGAGGGCACACCGTCGCAGTGCAGCCAAGAGGGCCCGGGTGGAAGAGTCCTGCCGCACCAGCCGGGAAGGGAAAACCTACGGTGCTGGAGAGTTTTAGACAACTGATATTCCCTCTGGACATGTGTGTATGTGTTCAGCACAAGTTTCGTGCTACTGCGTTTTTCATTTTTGTAAATACAGACTTTCAAACTTTCAAACGCGTTTTTCTCATTTCGCAATTTCGGCCAATTTGCATTTTTTGCGGGAAGTGTTTCGGGCACTTAGAATGGTCATACGACGACGAAATTTGGCACACACATTGAGGAGAGTGCGTAGGGTGCCGATATCTACTTGAATCAGCACAACCTATCAGCTGTAAATATCTATTAATAAATTTAATGGTGGTCGAGTGGAAAAAAAAGGGTACTTTGCTACACAGATGTTTTTTTCATAGTTTCAAAGTTGGAGCACAATTTCTAGCTAGATATCGGCACTCTATGGCTAATAGGGAGCAAAAGGAGCCATTGAACAACTCTCTGCATGAACATTTAGTATGCGCGAAAGTTCCCGGAAAACTTATCAAGTTTCACCATTACTTGAAACACAACTCCCAAACTATTGCACTTATGTAAAAACTGATTACAGATTTGGAATCAGGAGGAAAAACTGCATCAGTGGTCCAATTTCTGAAGCTCTAAGTTGAATAACAAAAAAAAAGTGCTTTCGAGGAGCGTCTCCCCTTAACTGCATGTGACACGGGCTTGTTTTGTAAAGGTTGCCTAAAATATTGTCTATGTAAAAGTAACACTTTATAGATGGAAGTTACTTGTGACTACTCATGTTTATTGATGATCACATGTCCAGAACACTCACATGATCAAACAAAACATACACACTTCAAACCTCAATATAACAGGCCCGGATGTAACGAAATATCAGTTGTAACGAAATATCGGTTATAACGGAGTAAATGGAAAACAGTGTTGCAAACAGGCTCTGTCACTTAAGCCACCAATTGGCATTGGCAGGCCTAGTCATGTACTGTTTTATTTGAAGAAATAAAAGGTATTTTTATTATTATTACTATCAATAATATATTATTAATAGATATAATTCTTGGAATCTACCTTTACAACAAGTTTTTGGATAAAACAAACTTATTTTCGTGTAAGGTGCAACTTTGTTGTTGTGAGGCTTGAATGTGCATTCAGACGGCGGACCGAATCCGGATGTGGCGGGACGGTCGACGCGTCACGTGACCTCACATCAGTGATTGCTCTCGTCCGCGAGCGGCGCGGACGGATGACCCCAACCTGTTTCTCACATCGGGATTCTGGCGGGAGAAAGCCGATACTTCAGCGGATTAGCTCCCAGTTTCTGGCAACCAGTACACTTTTCGTCTGCTCGCGGCATGTCCTCCATGGCGCGCAAACAGCTGCATGGCTGGTCGGCATCATCTACGCTTGAGCATGATTTACTTAGTTTCCGGGGGCTTTGTTCTCAGGGGATTAAATACTCAGAAATCACTTTTGGTGTTTCGGGAAATGTCGCCGCCATCGTTTGACACACAAAAGTCTTAGCAGTCATGGTGGTGAAATATTTTAACTTCTGCAACCGGGGACGTGCCGCTTCTAAAAAAGGATGGGAGACGCGTTCAGAAGTTCTACAAGGGGGGAACAATGTAGTCGAAAGAACATTCTGCCAGCAACTCCCTTTTCTTCTGAAAGAATAACACTCCTCGTTGATTTGTCACAACGCGACAGAGAACGCAGCCAAGCATTGCTTCTTGCGGGCATCCATGTTGAATACTCTCTAACCAGTCTGCTGCCAGCCGGCGCAGGTGAGCGCCGAATCTGCTGTCGAGGGTACTCCGGCTGTTTTCTCCTAGGACACCGCCTGTCGTGTGGATGCGCCTGCAGGCCGATCATCCGCGGATTAGCCGTCCGCGTCCATGACAAACCTGGATTCGGTCCGTCGTCTGAATGCACCATACGGGTTACGAGTTGTAAGCTTATTTTTATAAAAGACACAAAAGCTCAGTTGATGTGTTCGTCTACAGAGTTCTTGATGTTGCACATTTATTATTTCTCGGTGAAACCAAGTCTTGCTTTTGTTAAAAAAAAAAGAGTCTTACAGTCTTCTGTGTCGTGCACCTCAGGACTAAAGTTTCCCATCCTGTAGTCTTCGTCTTACCCAATTCGTGCCTTTTCGCGTCCAGGGGCGTGTATGTCGACCGCAACAGTGTCAACTCCGTGCTGCTCAACGGAGAGCCCCAGAACAAGCACCCCCGGCTGCTTGTCGCGGCCACCGTAAGCCAGAGCTCCACAAGCGACCACGTGACTCTGCGTAACACAACCCTCATGCCCTTGGTACCAGGCCTGCACTGCCTTCTGCCACTGCTGTTTGCTCCCTACAGTGAGCTCAGGTATGCAAGTCTCTATGCTGCATTTGAAAGATACTAAAGGTTTACCAAGAGCGTCTTGAAAGCAGCCCTGTTCACGTTCCTGGCCCAATTTGTAACTTGGCACAAGTGCAGTATGAAAGTGACTCGAATGCCTTGCAACAAACGGGCTTTTCATTGCTACCAATATCTATCAAAGGCGTACTATTCCGAGGCACCCTAATGAGGCACACTTTTCCGAGGCACCCTAAAAGAGACATTTTTTTGTTTCCTTGGCGCACAGTGCCTAGCACACACAACCGGAGTAGGCCAACATGTTTGAAATGCTTTCTTTGATTTTAGAGTATCTCTCGTTGAGCGTCAGCAGGTCAGCCCCACCACAAAGCAGCCCTGTTCACGTTCCTGGCCCAATTTGTAACTTGGCACAAGTGCAGTATGAAAGTGACTCGAATGCCTTGCAACAAACGGGCTTTTCATTTCTACCAATATCTATCAAAGGCGTGCTATTCCGAGGCACCCTAATGAGGCACACTCTTCCGAGGCACCCTAAAAGAGACATTTTTTTGTTTCCTTGGCGCACAGTGCCTAGCACACACAACCGGAGTAGGCCAACACGTTTGAAATGCTTTCTTTGATTTTAGAGTATCCCTCGTTGAGCGTCAGCAGGTCAGCCCCACCACAATCGACATTATCCCGACGAGTCGACACAGTTCCATTGAGTTGGCGAAATGTGTCCTCCATGCAGCCCAAATAGCCGAAATCACTGTCGGGGTCGCTGAAAACAATGTACTCGTCGTTTTATACTTGTACCACAAGTGGACAGCTGATATGCCACTAGTACGGCGCGAAATACTGGCTTCCCGCGACGTCACGCTGCCATGGCACATCACGAAGAAACTTTCCCTTTGATATAGAAATTGAAAGTGTCCTTTCAAGGTAAAAATGTGTTCGACCTGTTCCCAAGCACCACAGGTCTTTTTTTGGGATTTTCGGAACTTGTGTTTTTATTTAGAGCAGAAATCCCAAAATATTTAAAATTAGTGTCAGTACCGCTTTAAAAGCGGAGAGTGTTTAGGCTTTTCGCTGCATCTGGTCACGCTCACAGAAATTATTATCATGAACTCGTGGACCATTGCGCCCTCACTTCGTCTTCTTCCTCATGTTTTTCTTCGCTCCTGGAACATGTGCGCTGATTAGTCCTGACTGGAATACAGCAACCCTAATGGGCAAGTTTGTCAAGGAACTAAAAATTATATAACATCATGTAACAAGTAGTTAGTCACGGGACCAAAATCTCGTCACAACTAGTAACATGACTGAAATTGCATAACTAGTTGTATGAATACACTGGTGTAACATGTGGCCATGCGACTGGAACCAATATAACATCACGCGACAACCAGTCACGTGAATAAAATTGCATAACATCTACTCGCGTGACTAAATGTTGAGTGTGAACTGTTCACGAGATTAAAAATCTTGTAACTAGTTTTGGGACTGAAATCGCATAAGTATCGCATATGTTCCAGGCAAAATTTCATAACATGTGCATAGTGTGAGGAGCAGGCAAACCACAGAATACTACTAGCAGAAACTTAGCTTTGCATTACACTCAAACCTCGATATAACAAATTCTCGGGTATAACGAAATGAATGAAAAAAAGTCTTGTAATAGATATAATGTTAGGAATGCAGGCGAGCCGGCTTATAACGAACCTGAGCCTGACGTGACATTCGTTCGCTGTATTGCGAAGTTCGTAGTAAATGAAACGCATCTTTTGAAAAAGTTGCGAGTGAAAACACACTTTTTTTTTTTTGCCCCAAAAAGTCCGTGATGCACGTGTTTCGAAGAGCAGAAGGGATAAGGGCGGTCTCTAGTTTATTTCAAACAGCAGCGTGCTTGTTCGCCGAGGTTCGTGGCATAAGCTGCGCAAAATACTGGCTTCAAAGTTTCGTCGTACTTGCAATTCGATTTCTCCAAACCGCTCTTGCCACGTACTTCATTCACGATGCCCTAATGCATGCAAGGTTCCACAGTGCCGGCATCATCATCGGCCGTAATGAAACTATCGCAACAGATGTTCCACCCGCTCTCTCATATCGGAGTTGATGGCGCGCTGCCACAAGTCGCCGCCGGAGTGATCCTGTTCGGAAGCTTCAAATTCGCATCGGGCTTGACGTCAACAAAGTCGGCCTCGCAAGAACAGTTTCGCGTGCATGTAGCCGTCACCGCCGCCCACAAAATATTCATCTCCACAGCTGAATACCCGGACGCCCGAAGGGACAAGTTGGCGGCCAGGTGGTCAACAGCTATGAGCAAGCGCTCCGTAATGCGGCACGCGGATTAGGCTCAAGCCAAGCGGTCACGCTTTCGACGTTGTTGAGAAGCAGGAAAAAGCGTGGAAGTCCTCCTGTCCGCCATCCTGATCACACACGCATACCAAGAGCAAGCAAGACTCGCACACGCAACACACATGCCAGAACACGCGGAACAGCTCTGGGCCTGTTTCTAGTCAGAAAATGAAATCATAGTCCCTCAATACTTTTCTATGGTCACGAAACTTCGGGCAAAGTTTGGTATAGGAACAGAGCCGCCCGCCAGGGGGCGTTACTGCAGACAAAGGGGCGTTCAACGCGGCCGCTTAGATGGCGTTTTTGGCGCATCAAGAAGTTTTCGTAGTGGAAACTCGCTCTGGTGGCTTCATGGACATATTTCCGTGGGTTTTCATATACTAATCACTTATCGCGTATAGGCGCGTACTCGTACCTGCGTGTAGCGGCCATAAATGTCTGTTCAGTTGCGGCAGTGTTCTATTAATTTCGATCGTGGCGAAATTGGCGTGCAACCACGCCTTGCCAGCTCATTTAGCAAAGACGGCTTGGTCATGCCTCTTTGGCGCTTTTTATTTTCCTCGAGGCTGTAGCCAACCGTCAGTGGAAAAACCGCGATCAACATTGCCAGTACACAGAAAAACCGCGATCAACATTGCCAGTACACAGCAGCACGTGCGACGGGCGCGAATCCCGATTCTTCACCGATAAACGTACTGACGCGCGCAACTTAAGCGATGATACTTTCTACTGGCGATTTATCCATGCTTTGAAAAAAAGACTCCTCTGAATATACATGACCGAGTTAATTATGTTACTTTAGGGTGCAATTTCGTGCGCCACCGACGCTCGGCATACGAAATACCAGGTTAGAGAAAAAAAAGATTGTAGCCTGCCTGTGCGTCGCTAAGTTGTGTCTCGGGCAGACTGTGCGTACAAGACTCTGAAGTGAATATCACAACATTATTGTAAATACAAGTGAAAACCCTGATAAAGCTCTTTCAACCGCCTCTTTGGCTAAGCAGCTAAGGTGTGTTGCTAAACATGCTTGGTGAAGCGCTCGCATTCCAGGGATATGAGGCGCAAGATGTGTGCTTAGATTTACAACCACATTGAAGAGCCACATGAGGTACTTTTTTTTTTCCTTGCGAAATGCCTAAGGGCCCTCTCATTCTGCAAAGTGCCAAGCGATTGTATAATGTATTTTCCCAGCAATGCTCTACAGCAGCTCCTTTCACTTGGACGAAAGTTGAATAGAGGTCTTGTGCAGCTGTTAATCTACAGGAAATATTTTATACTTTTAGCACCTTATTAAAGGGTGAAAGCCAATGGGCTTCATCTATTCTATATATTCATAAAAACAGTACCGTATTTACTCGATTCTACCGCGCCCTCGATTGTAACGCGCACCCGATTTCCACCGCGAAAAAAAAAAAAAAAACGTAAGACATCGATTGCAACGCGCACCCATTTTTCTCGCTGGCCCGCACGATCACACCACTCGAAAAAACAACTCCTTTCGGGAGCGTCTTCCATTTAAATATCAGGTACGGGCGAAGCTTGTGCCCATCTGACGTGTAACAGAGCATTACCGTCACTGTAGTTTCACCGTGGACCGATATCAGCACGCGAACTTGCTTCGCCCACTTCTTCTCGACGGTTGTGGTGCCAGGCATGTCGAAGTAAAGAGGCGTCTGATCGCCATTCCCGATTTGCGCAAGCAGGTAGCCGTTGTTGCGGCGCAAGTTTAGGACGAACCTCTGAAAACTGTGAAGCTTTTCATCGTACTCCTCCGCAAAACTTTTCGCATATGCATGTTCCCCTTCGGAGGGAAAAGCCTTTCCTCTTCATAAAGTTGGTTAGCCAGCACCTGCTCGCTTTAAACTGGCTGCGCATTAGACCTTTTTCTAAGACTAATTGTATAGCCAGCACTTGGAGCAGTTCTGTCGTCACGGGCCGCTCGCTGCTCAAGCACATACTCGCTGAGCAGCCCTTTAATTTGCGGAAACCGACCCTGCTGTGGTCCACTGAAGCCTTTGCGTGAAGCTTTGCTGTCGACAATCTTCTGCTTTTGTTTCCGCCGGTCCCGCACGCACGTTTCGGGAACTCCGAACGACCGCGACGCGGCCCGATTTCCGTCCGTTTCTGCACACGCGATGACTTTTCTTTTAAAAGCGGCATCGTGGTGCATTCGAGTTTTTGGAGTCGGCCCTTCCACGCCGTCGATGCTAATGCACTACTAGATGACGAACTCCTCAGCACACGTACGAAGTGCCGCACACGGGAAACACATAGGCAGAAATGGCCAACGCGCCATGCCGATGCACGTAGGGGGCGGCCATTTTGGATTTGCCGATGGCAATAGATTGACCGTAATTTTTTGTTCGTACTCGATTCTAACGCGCATGCGATTTATGAACTCGCTTAACCGGAAAAAAGGTGCGCGTTAGATTCGAGTAATTACGGTAAATTGCTGGCTAGAAGCATTTTATTTCGAAAACATAAAGTTAAGGCAAACAACTGCCAAAGTATTAAACTATAAAGTAAGGTTTAAGTTCAGCAGATATATTTTCGAGGATATGCAAACTAGGCATAGGACACTATCATCTAAACAGCGCACACACAGTAAAATGCTCATGCAGGTGACAGTACAAGGCTTCTAAAGATTGCACATGTAATGAAAAATACATATGAATGTTAACGAATACACAAGCGAGAAGACGGGCCTCATCAACATGAATGCCCACCAAACAATGTCATTGCAATTATGAAATTAAACTGAAACCTCCTGTAATAATCCTTGTACTAATACAAGCAGGCTCCGGATGCTCACTCACTTGGCCTTTTTTCCTCCAGATGCAGGGCATACTGCACGCTTGACTGCTCTTGAAGCCTTATTTTTTTCTCTAGTAAAAAAATGCAGCTGGCACCTCAGAAAAAAATAGACAATTTCAGCTGTTGTAGCTACAAAATGTGATTGGCAACCTACACTTGCATGCACAGTCCGATCATCACTAAGTATACTGTCTACGATGTCCATATACACAGTTCCAGATGCAACCTTCTCCACAATAAATCTCTCCACGTGGTCTTCAACAACAAAACAGCAAAAGTCTAAGAAGGCGGGCTGAAGGGACTTGCAAGTAGCCTTAAGACTTAGTAGCTATCAAGTCACTTCATAGACTTGATGATTCCCGCGGCAGTACAGTCAACTGCCGATTTTTCGGACCCTCTAGGGAGTGAAAAACCGTCCGTAAATTCGGGCAGTCCGAAAAAATGAATGCAAGCAAAAAAAAACATGCATTATTTTACTGATAATTTTCAATGCAAGCAAAAAAAACCACACCATTTCATTGATATTTCTCGGATCAAGAGGGTCAAGGTCGAAGTACCAGACTTCCGGAACTCTGCCAAAGCATCAGTGGGATGGCTCTGAAGAGAGCCGTTAAAAAAACATGGATGCAGCCGACAGCGGGTGTCGTCAGGGCAGCCAGTGTTAGAGCTGCAGTGGCTTGAAAAACCTGTTGATCCTAGTTTGAACGGCGTTCCGCTTGCATGTGGTCACATTCGCCTCGATCTGAGCAAGGGTCATGTCATCACTGTACACTGATGACAGCGTCATCAATGCTTGCATCAATTCAGCGGTCGTAGGTGGCACAGGCGTTGGTTCCTCTTTTTCGGCATCGGAGTCGTCTGACCTGACTGACTATTTCGTCGTCTGTTAGCTCTGCACAGAAGTCGAGCTCGTTGTCAGCATCTACGAACCGCTCAAAAGTTATTTCCGTGGGCATGGAAGCACCAGCAGAGCGGAGGTCGATATCATCCATGAGAGGGCACAAGACAGTCACGCTGTCGCTTTCTTCAGGCAAGTCTGCTGCCTCTGTGTCGAGTACGAAGCCCGCGTGGCGAAAGCAGTTGCGAAGTGTGTCTTGCGTTACTGCCTTCCATGCGTCCGCAAGTATTCCGACAGCAGACCGAAGGTCAACGCTGTAGCCTTTCCCGTTTTCCAAGCACAGCACCATGCTGTTGAGTATACATAAACGGTACAAAAGTTTCATATTACCGATAACGCCTTGGTCCATCGGTTGGAGGATCGCAGTCGTGTTGGGCGACATGAATTCCAGCTGGATAGCTTTCAAGTTATTTATGTAACCATGAGCAGCGCAGTTGTCATCGAAGAGCAGAACACGTCTGTTCTGTTGTTCAAACTTCCTGTCCAACCTGTGGACATAACTCTCGAACAACTGCTGCGTTACCCATGCCTTTTTGTTGGCTTCGTATAACACCGGCAGCGTTGCCCCTTTAAAACACCTCGGGCTCTTGGACTTCCTGATTACTAACAAAGGAAGTTTCTCGCTGCCAGACATGTTGCTGCCGACAAGAATGGTCAGCCGTTCCTTGCTATGCTTGCCATCATGGCATGCAGCACCAGCAAAAGCAAGTCTTCTTTCCGGCAGCAGCTTGTAAAACAAGCCGGTTTCGTCGTAGTTGAAAATGTTGTCAGCAAAGAACTTCTGCACCAAAGACTGGAGTTTTCGCACTGCGGTACTGCGCAATAACTGCACTGTCAACGGCGCCGCTTTCGCCACACATCTTTTTGAACTTGAGGTCATTCCGATGCTTAAAGTTTCTCAACCATCCATCACTGAACTTAAAATCCGTGATGTCCATTCGAAGGGCGAGAGTTTCCCCTTTTTGTTTCAAGATGCAGCCCGAGACTGGCAACCGCTTGGCAATCGTTTAATTAAGCCACACGACGAGAGCATCTTCAAGCTTTGGATGAACACCTTGGCTTGCATTCATCTTTTGGGCACCAGACGGTTTTTCGGCCGCTTCCAAGATCTTGTCTTTGTTCCTCAGGAAATCGGAAACTGTCTGCTTGGAAATGCCGAACTCCTTGCTCATGTCAGCCTGCGATCGGCCACTCTTCACTAACTTAATAATGGCGGCTTTCTTCTGCATCGTTGACCGACGATACTGTTTTCCGCGCTTCGATGCCATCGGCGAGGATGACGAAGTCGGAGTGGGGGCCATCGCAGGCAAGCGAAATCCTCACGATGTGAACAAAGGAGTTTGCTGACGAGCCTCGAAGCTCCTAGGCTTAGCGTTGCAAAGCACACTTCACACGATCACACAACCACGCACTAGGCTAGCCGAACGCCATGTGCGCTGCGTAAACAAAACGGCGCGACGACAGGCGACGGTGCCTCGGGTACTCCGAAGGTGGCGCTGGTAAACATTTAAGATAGCCAGCGTGGCCAGACCAAATCGGTGTGTGACGGTTAGTTCTCGTTCGAAGTGGTGAAACGCTTCGCGAAAGCGCTGAGCGGGAAGCCAGAGTGGAAGCACGAGCACAAGTGCTAAAGCGAAGGGAACTTTATTGACGCCAAAAAATTTCCGGGTGGATAGTTTCGATTGTCAGCAAAGCACCCTTGCACGATAAAAATAGCCAGTGTTAGGAATCTCGGAGGCCGTGTGTGTTTCTCCGCTAACGATCAAAGAGTCCAAGCAACAGATGCCGCCACAGTAGATCAGCGCGCTAATTTATGCGATCGTAATCACGTGTGACGCAGTAGTGATGGTTTCCGAACTTCCGTCGCATCAAAAAGGCCGGAAAATTGGACTCCAGGGGGTTCGAGCGTCCGAAATTTCAGACTTCCTTATACATTAATTCTATGGGGCTCATGGCGGTGCCACGAAGATGTCCGAATTATCGAGCATGTCCGAAAATTCGGGTGTCCGAAAAATCGCCAGTTGACTGTACTTTCACTGAACAGCTGTAAAAAAGATGAATTCGTAGGGTTCAAGTTATTGCTCGTGCCAACTTGCACAGCAAAGCCAGTTTTAATACTTATAAGCTTCTCGATAAACATGTGTTCTGTACCTGAACTGCACGCTTGACACTGAGCTCCTGTGGATTCGGACTGGCATGTGCTTTCGTCAGCTTTGGTACTGCACGAAGTCCTGCCTGTTGTTCCTCATACTCCAGCAGAGCGGAATAATGGAAATGAAATATTTCTTGGTCACCAGGCAGCTACCAGGAGCAAAATAGTCTTTACAAAACGGTTTAGTTTGCAACATGAACATGAAGGCAAAGTTGCTTACCAGAAATTTTCCGACTTTCAAAAGGTTGTTTCGGATGCATATGAAAATATGAGGAGGGTCAATCACCGTGTGCACTACTCGTGACGGATCACAGGGGGTGTGGAATCGAAGTGCTGAGGGTGTTGATGTCCCCGCTGATACCTGAACAAAATTGCGATGTTACGATGAGTATTGTCAAAAACCATGTGTTATACATGACATACACTAATGTGACTGAGGTGCGTAAAATTATTTACCCAAGGGGCGCAAAGTTGATCTTTTGGACGTAGAATTGTCACATGTGACAGCATCTACTAATGCACCAGCATTGTAAAGGTGCGCTATGCATTGCAGTAACAGCTTTGCTACGATTTTCCCTGGGGCAGCACCCGAAGCACAAAATGTGCCAACAGTTTGCGACCATCCACCGTGGAAAGGCCGAAACAAGAAAACCAGTACATGGTTTCAGTCTTTAAATTGATCTGATGGTCTTGTATGCTCGCCGAAGTCGACTTTGCCAAGTAGGGCCATGTCTGATTCACGTATGTAGACACTCTTTCTCACACTCATTTCATCAAACATCAAAACTTCTGTGAATAATAAAATGAAAAAAAAATTGAAAACTTGTTTCACAATATTCTCACGGTAGAAACTGGTCCACAAATTATATGCATCAAATTTTATCATGCTGTTATAGCTTCAAACTTTACCTTTACGTATTCCTTGAAGTTTTTGTTTCAATATAGAAAACAAAGTCTCATCTAAACCAAATTCTGCTTCCAAGTTTCTTATGTAAGTGTACAGTGTGCGAGGGTGTGATAAGGGTAGATAACCATTCTCATGAAGAAATGTGTAAACACGCGTTGAATTGATCTTCAGCAGCAAGCAGTCGTACAACCATTTCTTTTTGTACCTGATAGTAGAATTCAAGTACTTCAATTACTGGTATAGACATTTGCATACGAAACATGCAATTAGCATTGAAGCACAGATAACATAAGGCAATGCTCAAAGGCACATCTTCAAGTCATCCTGTTTTGTCAAGAAGATGCACTCTACTGTCCTGTTTACAACTCACTGCACAGCTTTCGACGTCCTTGCATTAGCTTTCATGACACATTGGTCAAGGATCAGCTTCTTGCGGTCAGAGATCTTTTTAAACGTTCCCTTAAAGTGGCTGCTCTTTTTTTCGCGCAGCGTTGCTTTTGCCAGCTTCATCTGGCAGTCTTAAGTCATTGCTGTACACGGCGAAGCTGTGCCTTAACTTTCTGCAGTTCCGAAGCGCCGCACACAGCCTCTTCTGTTTGACAAGCTTTGTCTTCAGCCTTGTTTGCTGTTGGTACACTTTCTGCACAACCAGAGGGAAAACTCAAAGGTTTAGGAAATTCATCAAGTTTGTTCAGCTTGCGTTATATAACAATCAGCGTGCCGAAGCACACAGAAAAGCTAGCCGCGTAAAACTGCAATATTTACTGTCATTTACTGCATCCAATTCGTCGGAGACGTCCACGGGGATCCTCTGCGCAGCATTTTCCCCACTGGAATCCTCCGAAGACTCCCGACCACGCTTGACCGGATGCCTGTGTGGCAAGTGCTGAGGTGCCGGCTTCTTTTTGGACAAGTAATGCGGGAGACCTTTAAATATTCGATGTATAGCGCCGGCCCTCAGCTTCGCTCTTTCGCGCGGCAACCTAACAATGGTGCCTTGTTTAACGCTATCGTCTTCGCGGACAATGTTCTCGTTAAAGAAATGTTTTTCGCATACTCGAACGTTCAGTGAACTGAACGAGATTGTGCGCGTTTCTTTGTGGTACCGCTTCCACTGCTCACGGCTTTCGGGGTCGCTGGGGAACACAAACTGCGATACTTTTTCAGCGGTTCCTCTATAGCCGGAGTGACAGTTCGGCACACAGCATGTCTTTGGCATCGTTCGTGAAGCTGCCGCTAGCTGTTTGTCGCATACGAAAATGGTCACAGGCACACACAGCACCGCACACACACAATAAAACGATCCAAACAAAGTGAACACGGCACGCCGTTGCCGCTCTAGCCTCGACGAGCGCCTTGTTCGCAGGAGCGACCGGGCGGCACGCAAGACGTCTTCTGCATCGTTCGTCACGCTGCCACCAACTATTTGTTACGTTTGAATACGATAAGACGCATAGAAAGCACCGCACACACGCCGATACAACACGATTCACAAAAACAACCACACCACACCGGGATGCCGTCGCCTCGCTGACTGCTTCGACGAGTGCCGCAGGTGCCCCCTTAGCACTGGTAACGCCGCCCCGCCTTCAAAGCTGGCAACACACAAAGCTCTCCCATAGAGTGACAGAGAAGATTCGTGACCAGTATAAAGTATCGAGGGACTATGACGAAACTAACTCGAGCCAGCGTGGCTGGCGTCGTGGAGCAGTGGATACGGGCGAAGGGGTTCTGATCACGAGAGGAGAGCAGATTTGCGAGAGAAGGGCGAGGAGTTGCGATATAGTGAAGAGAGGGGAGGACACGGCGGGAGGGTGACCTTGAAAACCAAAACACGCGGGAAGGAGGTAGGTCGGGTAGCTTGCATGAAAGGTCCGCGAAACGCGCAATTTGCGCGTAGAAAAACTTGAGTGCCTCCGCGAGCAGAAGTCAAAGCGCGGCTAGGGTGCGATTCTAGCCACCCTAGCACGGCCGCCTAGATCGGCACACGCGGCGGTGTTCAAAGAATCGGCAGTTGTAGTTAGAAAAACGTTTTGTTGTGCCAGCAGGTTTGCGTGATCTTACCAACTTAGATATTTCGCGATTCGTTTCGCGCAAATTAAGATATTTCGCGATTGGTTTTGCGCAAATTAAGTGCCATTTTCAAGATTCCGCATGCGCGCGGAGGGCATGCTGAGCCGAGTGCGAAGTGAGCGAGAACAGGTTATAAACACAAAACGAATTGCGAATTATCAGAGTCGTGGGGTAGCGTACGCGCGTGCACTAGACGCAGACGATCGGATACAGTCGCTGGCAACGATGTTGACAAATGGTCCGGTCACTCCAGGTTGGCGACACCAATGACAGTGCCAGCGATCAAAAACGGAGGAGATGGCCGACTGGTCTTTGAAAGGTCAGTGGCAGTGTGAAGACACGTGCCTCCCTGGCGATGCGGGGTGCTCAGAGTAGCAAGGGGACAAAGCATAGAAGGGTGCATAACAAAAAGCGGTCGGGGAGAGCGGCAACTAGGGGGCCGCGGAGGCAGGGTCGGCGTATGTATGAGCACCTCACCGATGCCTGATCGGTGGTCAAAAGTGGTTTCCAGGGAAGTCGGCAGACCGCTGACTCCGTTCGCTGTAACCGATCGGTGGCGCTCGGAGACGTTCGATGTAAGTGCGATTTTGTGCCATTGAACCGATGTATATTTTCACGGTCACGCAGATATTGCTTGTTTTAAGCAAAAGGTCATTCTAAGTGGGGCCGTTATATGTGGGCTCGACTGTATAACTGCTTTATAAGAAATTTTTGAATATATACTTAGTTTAGTATGATGGGACCAGTTGGCCAACGTTTAGTTTGTTCCTGGGATATTTCCCCTGGTTGGTGCATTTGTTCCCAATTATAATTTTCATTAAGCTTCTATGTGTTGATGCAGTTTTATGTCTCAAATCAGTAAATGTTTGAACTTCTCTAACATGCGACTTTGGTCGATTTTCTCTCGGAACGTGTTTTCCATCGTGGGTGGGATGTTTTAATTTTTGCATTCGCATATTTCTTGCTCTGTCCAGGGTGAACGCAGAAAGGTCAGAGTACACCGGTGCCCTTTGCGGCCTCGGTTATGAGCAGAGGTCGAACCTGCCACTCTACCCGGAGCATGACCTTGAGGTGTCCTTTGACATCAACTTCACCAACGAGGATCTTTTCATGGTGTGTCTTGCGTGCGAATTTGTTAGCATCAGTGCATTCTTGCGATTCGAAGTGATGAAGGTTCAGTCATGTTTATATTAGGGGGATTAACATAAAAAAAAGAGTTAGTGTACTAGTTAGCTTGGCTTTCCTGCATTTTTTTCAGTCGTTTTTGTGTTATTGTTTGTGTTATTGTAGTGGAAGACGATGTTTTAGTACCGTATTTATTCAATTGTAACGCAAGGGGTGACTGGTTCATTGCTTGCAGCAAGAAAAGTAAAAATTTGTTTAAAAAAAAGCAAGAGCATTTTATTTGAGCAAATGCAATATGTTATCAGTACCTGTGCGTGCAAACCCAACTAACGAAATTTGATGCTCGCTAAATGAATACATTGCTAAATGGTTCTCGAATTATTTTCTCGCCTTTCTTGATCAATAATGCTTTTTGCGGGTAAGCTACGCTGACATGACCAGTCTTAGAACACTAAAGCGAGGCACTGAATTGGTTTAGATTCACAAATTGTACTCTGAGAACATTAATGCCATTAAGTTTGCTATCATATGTTCAGCAATCGAAGAGTAAAGCGAGGTGAAAGTTTGATTTTTAAATTTCGTGCCAAAACTTCCGCACCTGACGACACGGGTTTGTAAGTGTATGTTTCATATTTTGGCGCTATTGGCCCCGACAAATTTCCCCAGAGTTGGTAATGTTGAGTCTGGGGCCTTCTCAGGGGATAGTGCACTTCTTTTTCAGCAGTTATGGACTACGTGGGACCCAGTAGATACCGTCAAAACCTTCGTAGTCACGCCATTTGGTGTGGTAACTAGAAGGTGGCGTTGCCACATGCATTTTCTTGCGTAGCTAGTAGTGTTGTTTTCGTTATTCTGAAATAATAATTTACTAGTATGTGCAGAATGGTTGTTCTCTTGAAAGCACCCCTGACAGCAAAAGTTTTGTTTGCGACATTTTTAAAATAATTTGTAGCTTTGCATCTGGTAAAGCCGAAGTTGAACAGTAAATGCTCTAATCTATCGTGTAATTACAGCAAGCATGGTCGATTTTGAACGATTTTGCATCAGTTTTCAACGCCCGCCTAAATGCCATAAGAAACTGGGGCCTCGCCACGGGGCAGCGCCCGAGGCTACGTGTGCTCAGGCTTAGATGTGGCTGAACACTGACACCCTGTTTTCAAATAGGGGGACCCACGGGCGGTGAAGAATGAAGCGATGTGTGTACTTTGAGCGTGTCCCCCTCAGTAAAAAAAAAAGTTATGGACCATCTCCTTCAAGGGAACAATGATGGAATGCGAAGAAGCAGCGGTGCACATGCCGTTAACCCCTCGACGCAGGTGCTCGAAAAATGGCTTGAAGCAGAACTCTGTGTAGCCTTTACTCGAGTAAACGTTTCATCAAAGTGCATTGACAGGGAGGAGGGTCGGGTTTCGTGCATTTTATGGCAGATAAACGAGCCGAAAGAGTGTTTCCGCTTGCGTGTGGTAGAGAGGGTGAAGCGAGAGAGAAGTGTGTTGCTAGCGGCGGAGAAACAGCACCGCCTAGTTGTGTTAGGAGGAGCTGGCAGCTGCAGTGGGTGAGGGAGAGAATGGCGTCAATGCGTAGCTTAGGCATGATCCACTTGGCATCGTTCCAACAACTTTGGTGGGGGAGGGGGGTGGGGGCGGTGTGGCGCATTGGCACAATGACACGGATGGACAGCGTTACAAAGGCTAGTCAAATAGCTGCTTTGTATCTAAAGGAAAAGCATTCAAAACATAAGCAGGGAAAACCACCTTGAGAGC
Source organism: Rhipicephalus annulatus (assembly GCA_013436015.1). NCBI lineage: Eukaryota > Metazoa > Arthropoda > Arachnida > Ixodida > Ixodidae > Rhipicephalus > Rhipicephalus annulatus. Next base: position 33,033 of record WOVY01013696.1, read on the forward strand.
AGCTAAAAACCTAGCAAGAGGGCTGGCGAACAATAGTGCTCGCTGGCAGCCAGGTAGGGGTTATTGTGCGCACCCTTGCAAAGGATCTCCGATGCCGACAATACTTCCTTTACCTCTGCAATGCCACGAGGGGGCCCTTCTCCACGTCTGACCACAGAAAATGCCGATTTAACTAGATGGGCATGCAACCTTACTTAAAACCAAAATAAAATATCTTATAGGTAACCGTCATCACTAATGATAGGTCAGAAATGGCCCCGCATGCAGGACTGTCAAGCAGCACAAGCATCTCGAGTTTCCAAATTTGGTGTCATGGGTCCTTTATTGTCCTACTAAGTATTTGTTTCATTGTGTTGAAACATCACCAAGGAACCAAATTTTCATGCTTCAGGATCGGTGCTCAGATTTAAGTCGTGGTGCTGATCGATATTGATATGCTTCTCCAAACCTGGCACCAAATGCCCTCTAGAAATTACTCGTATATGAAATATGAGAGAAACCTTATTTCAAATGGCAACTTGCTTGTCCAAGCTCTCTCGTATAACCTCCCCACTCTCAGCCGCCCACATAGCTTCTCTCATATTCACTGCAGTCCCTCCCCTTTGCTGGACTAAATTTAGGGAGTGTGGCCGGTAGTCGTTGCGAGTTTTAGACCCCTGCCTTGTGGGCACGTTTGAAACATGCACAGAGGCCTGGTTAGGTTTTGCATTGTACTCTTCAAGGCAAAGCTCGAATGCCCTCCAAGTTTTCTTTTTTCTTGACACGTCTGGTTTATATGGATGGACCGCTTTTCTGAACAAGTGTTTTCCTTCATTATTATGCTTTGTTGTGTGTGTGTGTGTGTGTTTTTTTTTTTCATTCTGCACCGCTATTTTGGCATATTTTTGCATCGCTATTTGATATCTACTCACCCAATTTTTCATTGTGCCGAACAACGGCAGAGGAGCGAAACCTCACTTCAGAGAGCGCATGGCACAATCGGCTTGTTTTGTCTGGTTTGTCACAGGTCAACAAAGTCCGCATGATGATCAACCTTATTCTGCACTGCGAACCCGGCATGTCCGTCGTCAGCTGGGATGGGCCCGGTCTTGCGCATTGCCAGGACAAGGCACGGCGTTACCTGCTCGAGTGAGTAGACGTCAGTGTGTCTCCTGGTGTGCGTCTGGTGCGTCTACCTTGTCACGTCAGCAGTGGCTTGGTGGCCATAGTTAAAAAGACTTGAGGAGAATTATGAGGGCTCGTTTTTCTAGGAAATTTTAGGGAATGTTATATTTTGGTGATTGTGATATAAATGTAGAGAAGAAAAAATGGATGAAGAGATCACTTGCAACTGACAGGGACCGAACCTGCAACCTTCAAATAACGTGTCCAATGCTCGACCAGTTGAGCTATGGTGGCCGACATCCTCCCGTATTTGGGTATATCTGTGCTTTTAAAAATCTCCAAGTGTTAATCAGTGCTGCAGAACAACAGTACTGAAAAATGCACGTACTAACTCATATATGCCCAGTGTCCTGCATGTAGGATGCTGAAACTCCTTAGTGTAACTCTAATGTTTTTCTGCAGGGCTAAGACAGCTGCGCATTTTACGCATTTTCAATACGATTTCATTTTCCTGCGCCCATCTGCTCCCAAAGCAGGAAAATTGAGAAAATTGCAGCAAACTGTGCCAAAACAGCCTCAAAAGCCAGAATTCTAATGGCGTGAGTTTTAGACTGGAAAAAACGCGACAAAGGTGAGGGATGAAAATGCGCTGCTGCCCCGCAAACTTGCTGCTTCTTGCTAGGATGCGTGTTCTGGCCCTGCTGTCGCGCTGTAAACCGGTTTCGTGGCTGCGGGAAGTGACTCACTAGCTTAGCGCCGATGGTTGTTGCACTGATGAAAGCAACATCCAGGCATACCTGGCCGGAAAAATTGGCACGTGAGCCCCACAGCTAGCCAAAGACGCTGCAGGCACTACAGTGGCGGAGAAAACTGTGCAAAAGGCGGCAGGCAGCACCTTAAGGAGTGGCCGCGGCACACATGAAGGCTCCCAAGCATCGAGAGGAGTCAGGTGGCATGCATAGCGAAGTTGTTCACTCTCGCATTCTTTGCATAGCGTGTTCCTCTGGTCGCTGCGGTTTTCGTGCCAACGCTGTTGCCTGTGTTCTGCCGAAATGAGCAAAGGTGAGTATTTTTCATTTGGATAGAACTAATGTTTCCAGCCAGCCACATCACATTAAAACATAGCATACACTTAGAAGTGTGTTCTTCGTGTCCTTCTTGTCTCTGTGTCGTTCTGTTCTCGCGCTATAACTATCATCATAGCATACGCATAGTGAACGAGGCATAGCTACGCATTAAACGGTAGTAGGTACTAAGCACATAGTGCGACATTGCATCTCTGGCCCGCGCCGAGAACAAAGTTAATTCAGTGCCGCAGTAAGTACCGACTCGAAGTACGCTCAACAAAACATTTGTTTGCTTACCTGAGTGGTGTTTACGGCTCTCTTGAGCGACCATCCGATAGCAAGTGGTAGCGACACTGAAGAGCGCTTCGAGATGGAAAATATACAAGATTCGGAATTTACTTGGCATAGCAGTAGAGCAGACGGAGGCGTGGCTTTCCGTGATAAGTTTGTGAACGGCTGCAGTTGAAGGACAGTCAAAGCCATTTCACTGAAACGCGCTACTATATTTCCTGGCTAGTTGTGTGCACACGGCAACTCAAGCTCGTCTAACGCTGTCTTTGCGAACTTGCTGCTATACACGACGCGCGTGTTGGCTTTGAGTGTACGTATCGGTTCTCCCGACACTGCGCAGGTGACGCGAGTATCTTGTTTCGTCACCACGGCGACGACTAGCTTTATGTATCTGACAAGTCTAGCTCCGCTATGTTCTACTGGTTTTGCACGGGTAGGCTGCTGCAAACAAAACAGTGTTTGTATCGCTCCTTAATACAGGGAAATCTCGGTATAAGAACTTCAGGGGACCTTGGCAATTTGTTCGTTATTTCGTGGCGATTTCTTCGTTATTTTGAAATGTTTTTGTGAAAGCCCAAAAATGAACCATAAATGCTTATTTTCCACCGACTAAAATGACTTAATTTTACAACGGTTGGTCCTTGAACTCTTTTTTTTTTTTCACGATAAAAAACAAATGTGCAAGTGAACACCAAAAAAAAATGTGTTTACTTAAAGAAGTCTGCGTTTTTAAGAAAACGCGTGCAGCACAAATTTTGTAGCGTGAAGGCCTCCAGCTCATCCGAATTCTCCTTAGCGAAAACTGCTTCCGCTTCTTCGTAGCTAGCTGAGATGAACTCATGGTATAGTACCACTGCAGCGCGGACGCTAACTTGCTTTGGGGATGCAATAGTAATCGCCTAAGAGGTGAACACGACTAACAAGGCCTCCGCAGAGAACATCTATACCCCGTTGGCCTCCTAGAGCGCTTGTAGAAGTGACCAAGATCAGAAAAACTCTAAGCGTCTCTGCTGTCATCGCCTCTTCTGAAGAAAAGAAAGAGCTAAAAAAGAAAATTTCGTTTTCTGTGTTCCATTTTCTGCGTTTCGTTTTCTGCTCCCTCGCTGCGCCCATGCTTCCTGCTCCACAACTCCCACTCTGCCTCGCTGACCTTGCCCTCCCCTGTTGTCCTCGCCTCTGTGCTTGTAAACCTGCAGCGTCGGGGTTTCAACAGGAAAGAATAAAAGAAAGTTGTCGTTTAGTTTTTTTCTCCTTCTGCACCGTCGCGCCTCTTCCGAGAAGTTAGGCGTCCGTTTGCTGTGTCATCTGCTTGTGTACCGCTCCAGTGGTCGCGACGGATTTCAGAACATGAGTTTGTCGTACTGAGGCGTTGTTAATATAAGGCGGAACTAAATTAGCACTCGTTAATCTGAAAAGTTCGGTATTCTGAAGTACGTAGTAGTGAAATAATTTTACATTGACACTATTGGTAGTCGGTGCGGGAATCTTTAAAAGTTTGTTAATCTGAAAAATTCGTTGATGTGGGGTTTGTTCTACCAAGATTTCACTGTAAAAGTGTGCTGTACGCTTACAATGGCGCTACGCTTCACGCAGTAATCTAAGTGCGGTAAGGTTTTTTGGCGCCCACATTACATTCTTAAAGGCGGTACCGCACGAGGTTGCGGTGAGGCTCTGTGTGGGACGTTAAGAGTTCATGACACTTGACTGCGTTTTCACCGTTAGTGCTGTCGGCCGCAAATGTTAGCGGAATCTGCAGCACGTGATTGAGCGATGAAGAACCTACTGTGATGCGGCCGGTTTGAGCCTATCGGTCTCAGCGATTAGCGACAGCGCATTTAACCAACGGCGTGTTGCCGGATCTTATCGCAGAAGCTGCGGCCAATAACACCCGCCGTGTTACGGTGACACAGCAATGCAGTTTTTCGTCACTTGGCCACGCGCTGCAGAACTTTTGCGGCCGATAATACATATGATGCAAGTACATATTAATGTGTTTTGAATTATTGTGTTTTATGCATCGCGTATTGTATGACTACAGAAGGATGAAGTAGAGCTGCCATCTGGGTTATGTAATGTGCGTATTTTCACTTATATCAGTATACTAGTTTTTAAGATACTGCGTTAATAGTGGCAAATTAAATTAACGGTTGTCTAGCAATTTCAGCTGCACTAAGTTTGTGAATACTAATAGGCAAAATGAGCTCTAATACCCGTACCACACGGGAAGAGAAAATGGCATTTACTTCCTAATGCCTTCAAAATGAATGTCATTCGCGCGGTGACACATGGATGAACGAAATGCCATTCATCAACTAATTCCATCGCCAGAACTCATTGGACTAAAAAATGCGTACTGCGTACTCTCGACGGCACAGCTGATGAAGTAATTGTATAAAATGACATTTCATTTGACTGGAAGGAAACTTTTTGCATAATTTATTTACACTAATCACTTAAACAAGTACTTAAAAACTTATCTTTAGCTGGTAGACGCTGTAAAGTAAATGCGACAGATGCCATTTTGTTTTTACGCTGCGGATCTGACTAGCTTTGGCTTAAGTTGCTACACGGTTGGTTGCAACTTCGAGAAACAAAGTAACGAACGAATTCTGACGGTAGTTTAATTTGCTTATCTATGCATTTATTTATTATCTGATGTGTATGAAGCTTGTAAACGCTTTTTTATTTTTTTTATTGCTACTCTCCCAACGCTCACAAGGAAGGTGCTGCGATCGCCATCATCAAGTCAAATGTCATTTGCTTGGACGTGTAGCAGCGCTGCCGAAGGAAATGTCATACGGAAACTGATTGCCTTCGCTACCGAATGTCGTTTTCTATGCCCGTGTGGCACGGGTATTACATACTTCATTTGCTCATTCACAAGGCGGTCCACCAAGTTCAGCAGCTCAGTGCTCACTGAAGCGGACTGCAACAATGACATCATTGGCCTTTGGTGCAAGCAAGGCATCAAGGACACTGAAGTTTTGTGCATACTGTGTAATACCACAGTTTCTTGTGCTATGCATGGTACTGCTGCTGTTCAGCGCCATGCTGGAACAAAAAAAGCATCTCGAAACGGCAGCAAAGCACAGAGATGGCAGTGGTGTTTTTAAGGCACCCAAGATGGTGCAAGCCACGATAGACTTATCACAAGGAACATCTTTTGCATCTCACTACAAGGTCATGTTGTCAAAGCTGAGGCAGTATTCGCCATGTCTGTATCTTCTAAAGGGATATCATATTCTCGGGCGGACACTGCCACACAGATCTACAAGGTGATGTTCTCCAACAGTGCAGTTGCAAAGAACTTCAGCTGTGGCAGACATAAGTTGTCATGTGTCATCTCGTCATCTTTGATGGATTTGGACCATACTTCAAGGCTGTGTCACAGAGCTGTGTCGGCCATGTGTTTTCTATTCAACGATGATAGACGAGGCACCCAAGCCCGAACAACGAGAGCAGCAGTTGGACATCCAAGTCAGGTATTTCTCAGAAAGTAAGCAACAAGTTACGGTTGAGCACCTCATGTCGTTTAACCTCGGTCAGGCTACAGGAAACATTATAGTTGATCATATTGAAGAGGCGTTGGCCGAGCTGCCAAGAAATGAATTGCTCAGCTTCTTTAGTGATGGTCCCAACGACATGAAGAATGTGAAATCAAAGGTGAAGCAAAAGGTGAATGCGAACTTGCTTGACATTGGTGAGTGTAGCTTACACAAAGTGCATAACGTGTTTGCTAAGGGACTTGATGTGTTTTGTTCAGATGTGGAAGAACTAGTGCGGGATGTTTATTATTAGTACTTTAAACTTGCTGTGCGAGCAGAAGTCCTGAAAGAACAACAGGAAGTGCTGGGTATAGCACCCCATGTGCTTCTTCGCCATGTCTCGAACTGGTGGCTGACACTGCAAGATTCGCTGTCTCATATTCAGGAGCAGTTTCCGGCAATTCGTCACTGCTTCTTGAAATATGTTGCTACAATTCGGCGATTTGATGCCCAGACCCAGCATAAATGCTTTACTTCAGCTTTCAGCAGCAGAACAATGTATGCAAAAGTTCTTTTCTTGAGGAATACTGCGGCACTATTTGCCGGGTTCCAAAGGCTGTTCTTGAAGCAGAAGCCACGTTTTCACTTCCTTCAATGAGGAACTTGTGGCATTGGTACAGCGGGTCCTTAGTCGAGTTCTGTGTGGTGAGGTTTTCTGTGAAAAAAGTGCACAGGACCTAATGCAGCTCGATTTGGATGACTCTGCTCTCTGGAAGGCGCAACCAGAGCTCGGCGCAGACACTTAAAAGGCGATGGAGGCTTGGGATCCACTTGAAAAATAGACATTCCGCCTTGGGGCTCGGTTTTTTTTTTTTTTTAGCATGTGGAAAGGCCCTCCTGAAGACTCTCCCTTTGGCCAACAAGGTTATCAAGCATGCCAGGTTTCTCACACTGAACTATGCAAGTATCAATAAGGAAGTACAGTCGGTGCGATACCTTGCCGGACAGCTGCCAGGAGTCGTCACTGATCTCCAGTTGTCGTCACTCATCGATGGGTGGCACCTGTTCCGGTGCGGGGATCGCCAAGGCTCTCTGAGCTTGGAAGGGAGGGATGATTATTGGTCAAAGTTGTTCTTGCTGAAATCTGCTGCAGGTGGGCAGAAGCTGAAATCTGCTGCAGGTGGGCAGAAGTACCCACTCCTCTCGAAGTTCATCAAGGCGCTGTTCTGTCCGCCTTACGGAAGTGCAGCTGGCATACGTCAAGTGAAATCTCACCTTATGGCGTTATGGCGGGGACGCCACACTGGTACCCCTTGATCCCGACCTAATTAGAGCTGTCAAGCAGTCTTGCGCTAAAAATGCATTGAGGGTGAACGCACAGGCAGCCACTAGTAAACGCAAGACAACAGAGCAAGACAGCCTTCCTCAGCAGCCTCGGCTGGCAGAAAAGAAGCTTCTTGAGGATCAAGTGAAAAGAAGCAAGGTACTGCTGAAGAGTGCAGAGGCACTTGTTAGTTCTGGCATGAAGCATAAAGACCTTGACAAAATCAAGAGTGGCCATCTTCTCCTCATAAAGGGTAACAATGAATTACAGGACACTTTGGAGAAGCTCGAAAAGCTAAATAAACAGATCAATAAAAAGGCAAATCAGTAATCACCTAAATGGTAACGCTTACTTTTAGCAAAGACGTACTGCTGTGCAACCAACAGTTCTTGTGCAATCGGTTCATGCCTAGATAATCAATTGAAAAAAAAAAAAAGATTCCTCCAAAGGCTGTTTGAGTGTTGTGTATATTTAAGCCGAATAAAATATGTTCTAGTCCTCTCAAGTTGCTACGAATGTATTCTTTCAAGCTCCGAAACCGACCTAATACATGCCACTAACTGCTCCAAAACAAGGTTCTTCTGCTCCAAAATTGAAATTTTACTGCTCCCAAAACTGCTCCCAAATCAATTTTGGCCGTCTCGCCCCTGTTTCTGTAAAAAGATAGCGCCACCTAAGGTGTGATGCCCTGTCCTCGTCACATGCAAGTCTAGGTGATCGCTAGGCTACGAATAGCCACACGCAGTCACAAAATGGCTATTTCGCTTGTGTGTAGCTGAGCGCCATATCATGAAAAATAATATATAACTAATATAGCGTCAAATTGTTCTCGATGCTGCTGATATTTTTGTCGATTGTTCGTCGGATATTGGGTGGGCAGTACCTTTCGTGTGCCAGTGAAAGGCGCTAATGTTTTTTTGTTCCCGGAGTGTCAAACATTGGTGTCGTAATTACAGGACGGCTCCGAAACCATCGTTAGAAAAAAAATTTTTTTTAATGAAAGCCTTATCCAGTTTTCTGAGGTCATACAAGCAGTGATTTTGAGGAAATGATTTAGTTTTGTTGATTTTCCTAAGTTTGGGCATATATGGGTTAACGGTTCTGCTGGAATAAACGTTTTGTGCGAAAATGACGATTTGATAATGAATTTATCTGAAAATTTGCTATGAGCGTGTATTCTTCACCTTTCAATAATGGCAGGACTGTTTTTTGTTCACCTAGTTATTATAGCCATTGATTTGTTATATTTGCCTTTGTTACATTACAGGGGCTTTGCAACACTATTTCAAGTAGCCATGAAATGAATTCACAAAAGAAGCTTACTATCTTACGAATTCACCACACCAAAAAGTTTTAGAATCCGTCCAGTATGGGCAGAGTTGCGAACTTTTGTAGCATGCTGCAATCGCATTGTCTCTTCACTCCTCTTGACGAAAGCACTGCAAGCTAAGCAAGGAGGGATAGCACAGGCAAAGGAAGTGTGTCAAGTGCACCTCGTGACTGTGAATGCTTTTATCGTTCTTTCTTTTCTTGTATACGCAAATTTCTCTCACATGTGGACAAGTTGCGGCCTCCCGCTGCGATACCTGTAATAATCGAGCATGCCATGTCCAAATCAAATCGGTCAATGGCTGCTAATATAACAGCTTTGACGATTTATTTTTTTGAGGTACTTTGATCATTTATCACGAGAAAAGAAAGCAATTATTAGCTGACTTTAAAAACTTATTGTGAATTCCAGGCCACGTGCTGCGCTACAATATTTGTCTCTCGGAGCCTCTACTACCGATCGGCAGTGTTTTCTGACCGTGCTGAAAAGGTGTTGCAGAGCCCTTTTTAAGGTTACTGCATTGCACACGCAGACTGATGACCCGCAAGCGCGAATGGGTCCAGCCCCGGCAGGCCCAGCGCCGCCACCTGTGGAACCAGCTTCGGGAGGAGTGGAAAATCCAGGCCGTCGTGGAGGGCGCGCTGGCAGTCGATGACAACGTGCTGCCTCTGCTAGACGGTGTCAGCCTGGAGCTGTCGATCAGCAACCTGCGCGCTCTGCGGAAGAAGCTGCAGGACCTTCACATGCAGGCCAGCAAGTGGGTGTCCCGCCTCTGTTTTAATAGTAATTATTGTTGCCTCAAAATAAGCTTGACTTGATTCTGAGAGATGCTACCTCTCTGTTTTAAATACGAAGCAGCTTATGGCAGAGTTCAATTCGGTGCGTGGGACCACCCTTGCCGCGCATGCTTAAGCCCGTTAGGCCAGAATGCACCAGTGCATTCCATTCTGTCTAAGGGACTGGGTAAGATGCTGTGGCCTCTCCCCCCCCCCCCCCCCTTACAGTCTCTCGGCAATCATGTGACGGCGTCGTTGAACGAGATTCTGCAGACTCGCGACAGAACCCAAGTGCTGTCATGTGGCGTGGCAGTGAACCTGTGCGGCATGCTTCAACAGAAGTTCGGGACGAGTAACAGAAACTACAGTGAATTCATGGTGTGGTCTACGGTGTAATTCTTTTGCGTTGTTAGCATCGTCTACGTCAAATCTCGCCTAAATTGTTCACATTTTAAAGCGTAATCTTGAATTGCCTCTGACGGTTGGAGAGGAAACACGTCCTGCGTGTAGTGGACACTGCTGTGTACAGCTCGGCCAAACTTTTCTCTCAACCGCACGGCAAAGTGGCGATTTTCTCGCTTCGCTTCATTCAGACAGAGGCCCAATTCCTTTCCCTTTAGAGCCACCAGCACCTGTCGTGTCACATTGTACAGTGGGTAAAAAATTCTTAGAAATTATGTATTCGTAGTTCTGAGAAGAGACATACTCCAGCTGACCTTTTTTTTGCTTCAATAAAACTTGACAGAGCAGTTTGTGCGTGATACTCTCGTTTTATGCGTTGTTGTATGATTCCTGAATTCTTGTGAGCTCCTTAACGAGCTTCAGTGCTGCAAATTCGCCCCATGAAGCTGCTGACAGCTTCTGTTTATTACACCCAGTGTAGCATGTGTGAAACGTTTTTGTGGCGAGGATTTTCGTGGCTATGAGGCAGAAAAATTTGGCGAACCGCGAGTGCGTAGAAATCGTAATGAAGTGTATGCTAGCATACGCTACTTGGAAGGGTGTTGACGCTTTGACTATTTTTTGTGCAGATTTTGTTGGCGTATGCACTCAAACCTCATTATAACGAAGTTGCATGTTACTGTAAAATGTTTGTTATATTTGAAAATTCGTTATAATGGTATCTTCGTAACACTATATCAATTGCAAGACTATTTCAATCAAAATCAATATAGTAAACTTTCAGTAAACTGAACCTAAAGGGACCAGAAAATTATGTTCCATTTAGCAGGAGTTCCATTTACTGAGAGCTGAAAATTGGTGCCGAATACAAGCCCGAAACCGAGCATTGCAGAAGGCAATAGTTCCGTTTAAGCAGTAGTTCCGTTTAACAGATTTCCGTTTACTGAGAGTCTACTGTATATATTGATACGTGTATGAAACTGTCACCCCGACACAGCTGAATTGGCACCCAAATGAAGAAGACAACAACGTGGTTGTAGTGGGTTGGACTCTCCAGTTTCTCCCGTTGGCCTGCACGACTGTGCGCTCCTTCACCCGTTAGCAAGACCAGCTCTCGGTGAATAAATCTTCCCCGTAACATCTTTTGGTGGAGGTGCTGGGTACTTCACACAACCCGGCTCTGGAACTCCGCAGTGGACGCCAGCTTTCTCCAGCCGCGATGCCTGAAACTGGCACTCAGGCCTCGTCGCCATCCGCGCCGGCTCCATCACCTGTGATTCCCCCCCATCTTCTCGACCCTGGCACATTTTCCGGCACGGACAGCACGGACGTCGAAGAATGGCTCGCATTATTCGAGCGCGTCAGCAAGCACTACAGGTGGGACGAAACGCTTATGCTGGCAAATATTCTGTTCTACCTAAGGGGTACGGCACGCGCCTGGTATGAGACGCATGAAGAAGAATTAACCAGCTGGGACACATGCAAGCAAAAGCTTCGCGATTTGTTCGGTCGGTCAGTTGCTCGTCAGATGGCAGCCAGGCAGGACCTCGCGTCGCGTGTTCAATCATCGACGGAGTCGTACGTCACGTACATCCAAGACGTACTGGCACTGTGCCGGAAGACGGACAAAAACATGTCCGAGGCGGACAAGATCAGCAACGTGTTGAAAGGCATTGCTGATGATGCTTTCAACATACTAATGTGCAAGAACTGCACCACTGTCGACTCCATCATCTCCGAATGCCGACGATTTGAACAAGCAAAAAGCAGGCGAATCACTCACCACATAGCGAGACTACCAAACACTGCTGCGACTTCGTCTTGCGAGGATTCTGCAGCGCCCCGTTCACTTGCGCCTCCTGCCAATATCGCAAGGATTGTTCGCCAGGAGCTGGAAGCCATGGCACCCGCTTCCTATCAGCCCCCTGCGCAAGACCACTGGGCAACAGTCTCGCTCATTCAAGCCGTCGTACGCCAGGAGTTTGCTAACCTGGGCGTCCAGGTTCCCCAGCAGCAGCCCATGAGCACTCCTGTCCACAACGCTGACCACCACTCTGCCCCACTTGTCGCTGCGGCAGCTTCGACTCCTCGGTTTCCACCACGCTACCGAAATCCATCTGAGTGGCGTACGCACGATGATCGACCCATCTGTTTTTCTTGCTCTCGAGTTGGGCACATCTCCCGCCATTGTCGCAACAGGGGATATTTCCGGCCAAGCTTTCGTAATGTCGACCGCCGTCAGGACCGTGGACACTATTCGCAACCCGGTTTTCCGGATGACCATATTCAGGACTCTTCAGCTCGCCGTTCATCTCCACGCTCCGAACCGTCCTACGCTGACGTCGTCGCCCAAAGAAACTGGTCAAGCCGCTCGCCGTCACCTCAGGGTCGGCCGTCACGCTCCCCTCAACGCCGCCGCTCTCCGTCACCGGCTTATTCTGGCCATTCCCCGGGAAACTGACGAGTGCAGCTCCTGGAGGTGGCGCTGCGTTGACGACTCGGAACGAAAACCCTCAACCGGCTACAATTTCAAGACGCAATTTACTTTGGGTGTTCGTTGATGGCCACGCCGTTACTGCTCTAATTGACACTGGTGCCCAAGTATCTGTTATGAGTTCTACACTTCGATCTCGCCTGAAAAAAGTTCTCACACCAGCTATGTTCTCTACTGTTCGAGTTGCTAACGGAAGTCGAACATCGGTACTTGGTATGTGCACTGCCCGCGTTACTGTTGCTGGCCACCACACTTCCGTTCTCTTCGCAGTCCTCGATGCTTGCCCACACGACGTCATCTTTGGAATTGACTTCTTAACCACCCACTCCGCCCTCATCGATTGTTCTACCGGTATCTTACGGCTCGAATTGCCTTTGCGCTCCGATTTCACTCCTTCAAGTCGCACTCGGCTACGATCCGTGGAGTCTCTACGGCTACCGCCCCAGGCTGCTATGTACGTTCCTCTGTCGCCCTTCCCGTCCGTTCCTGATGGAGACTATCTGGTAGCTCCCCTCATTGATTTGACCCTTACGCACCACATCGCACTACCACATACTATAGTGATTGTTGCTAACAACATGGTGCTACTTCCAGTTCTGAACTTCTCTACGTCGACCCAAGTTCTTCCCCAAGGCATCACTTTAGCCGATCTTTCCACCCTTGATGAATGTTCGATTTGTTCTTTTACACCTGACACTAAGACCATGGCGAAACCTGTCACCACGTCGCAAAATAAGGCATTCCTCGACAAAATGATATCCAGCGACCTCTTACCTTCCCAAATTGCGGCGCTCCGGGGTGTTCTGTTTTCTTACCTGGATATCTTTGACGTCGACGACCGTCCCCTAGGCCGCACAAGTGCCGTAACCCACCGCATCGACACCGGCGACGCCAGTCCACTCCACAAACGCCCTTATCGCGTGTCACATGCTGAGCGCCAAGTTATACAGACGGAGGTCGAGAAAATGTTGAGTAAAGACGTCATTGAGCCTTCATCGAGTCCTTGGGCCTCCCCTGTGGTCTTAGTTAAAAAGAAGGACAACACCTGGCGCTTTTGCGTCGACTATCGCCACCTGAATCGGATCACCAAGAAGGACGTTTATCCTTTACCCCGAATCGATGATGCGCTCGACTGCCTCCACGGCGCCAACTATTTCTCGACCCTTGACCTTCGATCCGGATACTGGCAAATTTCGGTCGACGACCGCGACCGCGAGAAGACAGCATTCATCACACCCGACGGCCTTTACCAATTCAAGGTCATGCCTTTTGGGTTGTGCAATGCCCCGGCTACGTTTGAACGTATGATGGATTCTCTTCTTCGCGGTTTCAAATGGTCGACCTGCCTTTGCTATCTGGATGATGTAATAGTTTTCTCGCCCTCCTTCGAAAGCCACCTGTCTCGTCTCTCGGCAATTCTTGACGTTTTTCGTTGCGCTGGTCTCCAACTGAATTCGTCGAAATGTTCATTTGGACGTCGGCAGATTAAACTACTCGGCCACCTTGTTGACGCCACTGGTGTTCAACCCGACCCTGACAAAGTCCGTGCAGTCCGAGAATTCCCGGTTCCGCGTTCCACACAAGAAGTTCGCAGTTTTATTGGGCTCTGCTCATACTTCCGCCGCTTTGTCTTCAACTTCGCGGATATTGCTAGGCCCCTCACGGATCTCCTCAAAAAGAATGTGGCCTTCTCTTGGGGAAGGGACCAAGAACATTCCTTCGCGTCGCTAATTAACGCCCTCACCTCACCACCTGTGTTGGCTCATTTTGATCCAACGGCTCGAACAGAGCTTCGCACCGATGCAAGCGGCCATGGCATTGGTGCTATACTCGCTCAGATACAGAATGGCACCAACCGTGTGATAGCCTACGCTAGCCGCCTTTTGTCGCAAGCGGAACAAAATTATTCTATAACTGAGCGGGAATGCTTAGCCCTCGTTTGGGCTATCGCGAAATTCCGTCCGTACTTATACGGACGTCCGTTCGCAGTCATCACGGACCATCATGCGCTTTGCTGGCTGTCGACGCTTAAGGACCCTACAGGGAGACTCGGCCGATGGGCTCTTCGATTACAGGAGTACACTTTCTCGGTTGTTTATAAATGTGGAAAGCTGCACAGCGATGCTGACTGCTTATCCCGGCACCCCGTTGATCCACCTAGCTCCACTGATTTGGAATCCGATGCCTGCGTTTTAGCCATCACTGACTTTTTGAACGTGGCTGACGAACAGCGCCGAGATCCATCGTTGCTCACCATCATTGACCGCCTTCAATCGCGTTATGCTGACCCTTCTCTCAGCAGATACCTGCTTCAAGACAACATTTTGTACCGCCGCAACTTACACCCCGACGGCGCGGAACTTTTACTCGTCGTACCGCATCACCTGCGGAAGGATGTTCTGCGACAATTCCACGACGCTCCAACTTCTGGACATCTAGGAGTCTCCAGAACTTACGACCGCGTTCGACGACGGGTATTCTGGAAGGGTCTGTACCGCTCTGTTCGCCGTTACGTCACATCTTGTGACCTCTGCCAGCGCCGAAAGAAGCCTACGACTCCCCCTGCCGGTCTTCTTCAACCTATTGAAGTTCCAGCCGAGCCATTTTATCGAGTGGGGTTGGACTTGCTAGGTCCCTTTCCTACTTCTACAACTGGAAATAAATGGATTGCAGTGGCCACAGACTATGCCACTCGGTATGCAATCACTCGAGCGCTACCAACCAGCTGCGCAACCGACGTTGCCGACTTCTTGCTGTACGACATTATTCTCCAGCATGGCGCTCCGACTCACCTGCTCACAGACCGTGGTCGCTACTTTCTATCTCGTGTGGTTGATGACCTACTCCGATCTTGTGCTACCCGTCACAACTTCACCACATCTTACCACCCTCAGACTAACGGCCTTACGGAGCGCCTAAACCGCACATTGACGGACATGCTTTCCATGTACGTATCTACTGACCACACTGATTGGGACATAGCTCTTCCGTTCGTAACCTTCGCCTATAACTCGTCGCGTCATGAAACAGCGGGCTACTCCCCTTTTTATCTACTCTTCGGACGTCATCCCTTACTGCCCTTCGACACACTGCTTTCATCAGACCACCCATCCTCCACTTCGTACGCTCAGGATGCGATCACCCGGGCCCTCACGGCACGCGCGGTAGCGCGTGCTCGGTTATCGTCGTCGCAGACAGCACAAAAGTCCCTTTACGACCGTCGACATAGAGATGCCGTTTTTTCTGCGGGATCCCTTGTTCTCTTGTGGCTCCCATCTCGACGTGTTGGCCTCTGCGAAAAACTACTATCGCGATACGCCGGGCCCTACCGAATCATTCGTCAGGTCACACCTGTGACCTACGAGATTTCCGCTACCACAAACTCATCAGCTGCTGCACCCAGAACGGAAGTAGTCCACGTTTCTCGTCTCAAGCCCTACAACACCGACTCGCTCATTTAACAGGCACCGAGACGGTGCCTTACGGGCCGGGGTGATGATACGTGTATGAAACTGTCACCCCGACACAGCTGAATTGGCACCCAAATGAAGAAGACAACAACGTGGTTGTAGTGGGTTGGACTCTCCAGTTTCTCCCGTTGGCCTGCACGACTGTGCGCTCCTTCACCCGTTAGCAAGACCAGCTCTCGGTGAATAAATCTTCCCCGTAACAATATCAATAGATGAATCAATTGCAAGGCCAGGTTTGGGTCTGAAACCTTGATATAAGGAACACGGATATAAAGAAATAACGGTTATACTGAAGTAAATGAAAAATAGTCTTGCAATAGACGAGTGGTAATTAACCTTTTGAAGGAATTTTCGAAGATAAGTTAGTTTCTTGCAAAATGCAACTTTGTTATAAGGAGTTTTGAGTGTACAGCTAAAAATGATATCTGCCGCAGCATGAATGGAATTGCTGCTTGTAAAAATCATTTGGGTGTTCTCGAAAAGGACGCCAAAGAGAAAGCCTATTTCCTTCGTACTAGCAAATCGCTCATTCACAAATGCCGAAATTACCATGCTTGCCGCGAGGAGATGCTTCGTTGGTAGAAAAACTTTCAAAGAAAAGAGATGCGGGTGGCGACGGCACAGTGTTCTTTCCACACCAGTTGCCATTATGTATACATTGACAGCGTTTACTAGGGACTGTGCACACTCGAACCTCAGTATAACGAACCCATATATAACAAAATGTTGGTTATAATGAAGTAATTTAATAATGGTCGTGCAATAGATGTATTGTGAGAAGTATACTTTCATAAAAAAATTTTTGATAAATGAAGTTATTTTGCTACAAGATGCAACTATGTTATAGTGTTAGAGTGTAGTTCCCAATTGGTAGAAGTGGTGTACATTGTCTCCCGATGCGGCCAGAGACTTATCATAGCAAGTTTCAGGAAGTTTCTATTGAGCTTGAAATGTGGCCATAATATGATAAATACACTTAGATATCCATGGCATCATGTTGAGTCATTTTTGTGGAAGCGTTAAAAATGGAACTGATAACTGATACCTTGATTTTTATGTTCTATTATTCCAGCTACGATGGTGAGAATAATGAAGTTTGAGTTCTCAGAGTAAAATTTGTTCATCTAAACTGATTCATTGCTATACGACTATTGAATAACATCGCTAGCACCCATCTCTTAGATTTCTGATGGAGATATTAAAAGCTGAAACAGCAGGTACTTCTATAGATTCCAGGTCTGTATAGACTCCGGCGCCGTGCCTTTTGGCCTCGCCTGTTAACCTTTCGTATGGATCGCTTGGTTGGCAACTTTTCTCCTTGCCGTTACAGCTGTCGCACCTCGACGGAACGGATGATCCGCTGCCCGGTGTGTGACGTGATGTCCCTGAATCCATACGACCTGCTTCAGCACCTCCGCACCAAGACCCACATGGATAAGGAGCGTCAAATACTGGACCTCTGCGACGAGAACTCCGCAGGGATGAACCAGGGGCCCTCAAACTCCAAGTAGAGGGGTGTCGACACATCCAGATGCCTTCGAAGCTTCATCTAAGGTTTAAGGATGGGCTCACCAGGCGAACTGATGACACTTGCTGAAACGTTTTTCAATGGAGCTTGTTCATCCGAGCGCGCTGCGGTTGTACGCCGCGTTACACTACAGGCTACATGGAAGTGTTGGCACAGAACTACTTTTTGTGTATTGAGGGATTTCTTGCTTTGGTTCAACAACTATTGGTCATTGTTTTAATGGCGGAGTGTAGCAAAAGAATGCCTGTCGAAAGATTTGCAGTGCTATGTGTACTTTTTGTGGGGTCCCATTGTCTTTGTGTGCAAGCACACGGCGGTCAGTTTCGACTCACCGCATTGGCCCGAGAAGCGTCGCCAAGTTGCTTACTTGTAGCTTCGGCATTCAGTGCAAACGCGACCACTACATGCCTCCGCAAAACATTGCTGGTTGCATCTCGCTCTTTGTGGAGATGATGAACACTTTTTTTGTTTTGCTTCGCGTAACAGTAAGGTTTTTCAAAAATGGATCGGCATTTTAGTGCAATAGGTATGTATGGAATGGCAGGCGAGTTGAGTGGGCAGTCTTCTATTCAGTCCTCACGTGCTTTTCAAAATTTCGTCATTGGCTTCAGCTCTCTGGTTGTGTTCAGGATGCAAACATTGAATCTCCGAGTGTCCACGGAAAGGCTAAAAGTATGCAAAATACCTCGTAAGGGTCAACAGTTTGGGTCATTGGTCATCAGTTGTGGTTACACTAGGAGCAACTGTGAGCCACATTCGCAACATTACGCTGTACGTAGATGTGTACTGATTGGCAGTTTCCTTCAAAAATGCCTCGCATCAACCTATATTGAAGAGGCGAGAATCGTGCCGCTTCATATTCAATTCGTCTCAACTTTGTGCTCTGTTACAAGTCTCGTTGCAGTCAAGAACTGAGATACCTATTCCTCCTTATTGTTTTTGCAAAATGTCATGGCCAGAACAGCCTGATTATGTCCCTATTTTGTGACCACATTTTTTAGTTTGCCATTTGTGCGTGCAGGTGTGTTTTGTTGTGCTTATGTTAGGCACGTGTATGTATGCGTGCCTGTAAGGGTGGGGGGGCAATTTTTAGGTATTTAGAGACGTGGTACGTCCCTTTATTATGGCATTTGACAGCCAAGATGGTCGCGAACTATTGATGCATATTGTCAAAGACAAGATCAAGTTTGTCTTGCTTGTAGAGCAGCTAAGAGAAATTGAAACAGGTTCACCATAAAAAAATATGAACTGACAGCATCAGGTCCTTGTTGCTTATTTAAACATGAACTTGATATTGGCTCCCTCATCCTTGTCCTGTCATTGCGTTATATGACTTCCTTGTTTGAAAGCATGCTGTACCTGAACATTGCAAGTGCTTTGTAATATGTTCTTAATTGTCTAACATAATGAGTGCTATTTTTGTCCTTGTATGCAAGTCCACGCTGCGAATAGTCAAGACGCATTTTAGTTTTTATCGTCGTTTCAACAGTCACGAGCCTGTGATCACACTAGCCAAACATTTGTCACATTCAGATGTAGACATTCACACTTCATCTCATTTGCTGATACATTTTTCATTTATCTTGCAATCTCGCAAGGGAATAGATGGCATTTTCGTTTGTTCATAATAAAGTGTTATCACCAAGGTCTGAGGCTGTACTTTTTTGTCTAACCGTGGGCCCAGGGCGAAATGTTCTGGCTTAGGATTGTCATCTTTGTTTTTTAGTGTCAAAGCCTTCAAAAAGACTCCGCCAAGTCTTACGGCATTTGTCCGCAGTGCAAGCGCTCTGCCGAATACTTTTCTTTCGGGTCTATTTTATTACTATGCTTGTCCAAATAGTGAGTGTTACGTTTTAAGTGAATAGTGATTTGGTCGAATAATTTCCAATTGAATTTTAATGTAATATTATAAATATTCACATATTACGAAGAAAAATGACCGTATTTCTCGTGACCCAGCCAACCTGTGCAATATATCTTTAATTAAAACAAGGCATATGCAATTGTCATTCATTGTGGTTCGGAGGAAACAGAAGCAACCTTGAATAGTAGCAGGATCTAACTTTCGGTAGAATGCAAGTGATTACCTGTGAAGTATGTTGAGCTTTAAAATGTACTACACTTAAAGCATATAGGCAAGTGTAACATGCGTTTTTTTCTATTTAAGAAATGTTGAATCGATGCGAGCGTAATTTGTTCATTTACCCTTGCAGTGAGGCCTAGCGGCAGTGTGGATTTTTCTTGGATATGTGTATCCATGATATTGCACTTCAGTGAAACTGCATGTACAGGAGGTTAAATGCAGACTTCGTTAATTCGAATATTTCTGAATTTTCTACAATTTAAGTGAACTTTAGAATTGTAATATTCGATCCAATATTGGGAAGTGCTAAACTATTTGCACAGGCTCATCATCTGCGTAATATGTGCTTGGCCTTACACTAGGTACAATTAAATCTCGTTGACATCGCTTTCATGAGAACAGGGAAAATTAAACTATGAGAAAACTGTAATGTTTGGAGTAGGCTCCCGACAGCCCCAAGTGCCAACAGTCTGGAGTGTGTTGCACCTGTGAAAGAAGAAAACAAAAGGGAGCATTGCCTCGCACGAGTGAAGCCCACCACGTTGGCCCAACACGTGATCAAAACGTTAAAGCGCGCGGTAGGATTTGGTACTCTCGGTGGTGTTTCATTTTCGTATCCCCTGCGTGAGTCAAACGGTCTGTGCCAAACAAGCTCGTCTTGATTAAAAGCTACCGGGTGCCACAACCCCGAAGTCTCGACAAGTCTCGTTGAGCGCGCGATCTTGCGCAGAAGGTTGCGTGTAGGACCCACGCCGCCGGCTTCGAAAGAAATTGGCTTGCCGAGGCTGGGTGCACGACATAGTGTTCCCTCCTTTCTTTTCTTCCTCCATGGTCACGCCTTTTCGTTCCTGTGCCAATGAATCTGTTCTAGTCTAGATGAGTTATATTCCTTTTTGATGCGAACATAATGCTCGATGCATCACAGGTAAAAGAATGTTGTTCACCTATTGGGTTTCCTCTAAACTTAGTAAAGTGCAGATTTGAGCTGCTAGTTGGTACTCAACGATTTTTAACATAAAAAAAACTTCTTTAAAGGACTGTATGTGTTTTGTATTCATTTTGTTGCTTGTAAGTTTCTTGCGCTAAAAGAAATTGCTCCAAGATCAGCTTACTTTGGTCGCAGTGTTCAATGCTAACCGGCTCTAGTTGCACATTGTAGTCACACTCAATTTTATGGATTGAATTGAGAGTGACCCCCGTATTCTAGAACGTCCCTTCACTCAACACTTCACCTTCACTTGAGAAAGCCGATGGGAGCGCAGTCTCTAGACACGGAAATTGACCGCATATCACCGATAATCCGCCGCGATTCTTAAGTAGCACAGCGTCATTTTCAGCCAAGCGGTGACTCAGTGATCAACTCTGTCAAGTGAAGGGTGGAAGTCGAGTCGAGGAGCGTTTCTTAATACGGGGGTTAGGCTACGACACTCCCACTGACGATTTCTCGGCACATCTGCTGCAAAATCTGCACAGCTTTGGGCGTTAACCATGTTGTTTGTGGTTCGTTGGAGAATTACTCAACCTATTACTGGGATACAAAGCTACGTCTTAGTACCACACAGCGTCAACGAAAATGAGCAAGTGAGCAAGGGAATGTATAGGGTCATTAATTGTACTCTTTTAAGTATATTGAAGTAATTGGGATAAAAATGTGAAGAAAGTAAAGATGAGAGAAAAAGTAAAGACCACTCGCTTACGGCAGGCACCGAATCTTCTCATTATTCGGGGAAGCAAAAAAGTACTACAAAAAAGTTCACTTCCACATTGGTGCTGTCAAGTATTGGGTGAGAAAAGCTATCACATTGACAGTAGAGAAATGCATTGCTCCTATATGTCATTGGCCGAAAAAAGAAAGACAAAACGTATTGTACCAAGTTGCATTGAATGAAATCCTGCTGTATTTTGGATTAACTTGGCCAACAGCTAGTCATTTTCAAGAAGCATTACAAGGAAAGTTTATTTCCACTATCGGCGAGGACTGTCGTGGTGATGGCAAATCGAGAAAACGTCGGATGCAAACACATCTCGGCGCTGCTAGAGCTTGTAAGCGTTTCAGCTTGTAGGATGTCATATCTGCGTACTTAAGAGGGCCGCGGCTGCATGTTGAGGAGAGTCATGCCAGAGTACTGGAAATGGAAGGAAAACGGCATGATCAGTACAGATGCTGAGGCTTTGTTGTATAGCATGCACGAGAACAAACTTGACTGCGAGTCTGACCTCGCATTGCACAGTACTATATTGTTGCATTGCAGAGTGGAATAGAACTGCTGGAAGATCTAGGTTCAAGCCTTGTTCTTTAAAAATTTTGAAAAGTGTGTATTTCATCCAATAAAGCTAGCTTTCCTGCTATGCAGTTTGAACAACTAATGGCAGCTTGTCATTTATTGCAGATAGCCTGCTCAAGTGCGGTTTGCTTATGCAATGACATGGAAAATGTAGAGCCTCTTCTCTTAATATAAATGCTTGTAATAGTCGAACCTCTCCACCTTCAACTTGGACCGCTTGTCTGTTTGAAGCATGACAGGTGCTGCCATTTCATGCTCAAGTATGCAGTGCAAAGAAGCTCACTTGCGAATTATGAGAAGGGTCTATTGTGCTCGGCAAAAAGAAAAAGTGGGGGGACCCTTAAGCATCGCTTTTAAAAGTTGAATGCGATATTGATATTTTGTGCCTAATGCACACTTTAACCACGTAGCGCATACTGTTGTGAGATGACAGCCAGGGCCGCAGTTGTCTGCCATAGTTATATCCCACCACCGCCAGTGTCTGTAACCACTGATGCGCAAAAGAAGAAAAAAAACGCCAAATGACATACCGGGATTCGAACCCGTCCACTGCGTGCCCGCCCAGTATTTAACCACTGAGCCACTCCAGTGCCTGAAACTCTATTGCAAACTGATCCTGGGCAGGCTTCATAGGAAAGTAATGAAGTGTTCTAGAACAGCAAAGGAAAGACAAGGGGCCGTACAATTCGAATTGGGCAACTAGTGGGTCATCGAAGACTCCAACCCATTACAAAAGCTCAAGCCGCATTTCATCATCGTGGGCCACAGTATTGAAAAATTGCGCAAAATTCATTGCATGTGTGTAGCACCCACTTTCACCGAAGAATGGCATGGGTAAAGCTTGCCTACTACATGGTGTAGTGGATACCCTGCAAGTGTTTTTGTACCTTTCACTGAAAGAACGTTAAAAAAAAAAAACTCTAGAAAGGCCGCTTTTCCAGCCGTCGCTCTGACTGCTGTGCATTCCGCACAGGCCTGGCGGTTTCTTTATTGTATGATTTTACTCGCAAAGTTGAAATTGTGGATTATTACTGTGCAATCGATGAAGTGGAAAGTGGCTTGCGTCAGTGAAGGGTTTTGCATATGGCTGCATTCTGTGCAATGGGCAGCGCATTTTGAACCATGAGCAAATTATGCACGTGAAATCTTTTCGCAACTTGCTATGCGCCTGTTACGTGTTCTTAAGTGAACACACGCAGCAATGTGTGTGTGCTTTTTGTAATAGGCGGCCGGTTTTAAACCACGATGTCGTCATAATCGCATGTTCTGACGCCCGGTAGCGATGTATGCTCGTACCACGGAATATTACTGCGATATTGCATGCCGTATTATGAAGCCTGTATACAGAACGCCTGTGTTAGTAAGATATGAACGTTGTTTTTACTGCATTTCCAAGCTGAAATAGTTATTTTCACAGTATTTTCAAGCAGACGCATGGACGGCTGAGTGGTAGAACACCTGTTTGCCACGCAGTGGCCCTGGGTTCGATCCTCACTCGTACCCAAAAATTCTTATTATTAACTTTAGTTGCGTCTTTCTCGATTTTTCTGTTACGCACAAGATGATTTTTTGCTCGCAACCAACGATGCCGAAGCTGGTATTTCTGCGAAACGAGCTCTTTAAATCTACCCTTTAAAAAATCAGCAACGGTCGGAGCACATCAATAGCAGAGTATGCAGTCATAGAAATTTCTTTTGTGACTCGTCACGCATTCTAGCGTAATTGTTCATGCACTATGAAAACCACTATTCTATTCATGACTGCAGTAGGTGAAATTCTTTTGCTATGACGTTAACAAGAATGTGCAGAAAAGTTTGAACATGTACTTGGCATCTTGCTCCGAGTGATAACTTCGTAACAATAAACCGGTAAAGAACAGTCGCCGTAAACAGCTGAAGACACTGCTTGTGCTAGAGCATCCATGTACAAGGAGCAACTATGAAGCGACATTATGGTGGGTTAGCAGTTAAGTTGTTTCACTGCGAAGCTCAAGGATTTCATCCCCAGCCGTGGTCGCATTCCGGGGGGGGGGGGGGGGGGGGGCAAAGTGCAAGAGCATTTGCAATTTACGTATAGAGAACCCCAAGTGGACGAAATCCTCATTCTCCCACTACGTCATATGGTTTTGCTGTGTAAAAGCCCAGAACTTATTTTTAAGAACAATGGATCTATTCCATACTACCACACTTCACGCTGCTCAAGTGAAAAAGCCAATCGAGCCAAGACAGTCGTTGTGTGTGGTTATAATTCTTGGCGTTTTGCATCGCAGAAGAATATATGATTACGAGCAATGCAGTAGTGGAGGGCTCTAGAAATTTAAGCTAGTGCTTGATCTTCGGCTACATGCTCAGAGCAATTAAGTGCGTTGAAACTACGTAATGCATTCAATAGTTTAAAGGACGCCAGTGAAACTGCATTAGCTTTCAGACTGTGAACATTCATGTTCTTTGCAGTTCTAGGTGTCTAATCGAGGATTACTTGAAGTGATACACTGTGTTGCAATTGTACAACTTGTCTTTGCAGCCTTGTTATTTCTGTCTTATAAAGCACCTGTCCATTAAATTACCAATTGACGTGTGCACATTTGAGCGACGCTAAAATTCACACTTATTGACCCTGTCGGCACTAAAACCCATCTTTTTTTAGGCCTTTGCCTTGTACCCCTGCCCGAGAATCAACTGTTCATACCACTTCCATCGTGTCTGAACGCATGCGTAGTGTTGGATCGGGTATTTACTGCACTGTAAGCCAGGTGCAGAAGGCCCATTTCGTGGTGGCAAACCTGTGCTGCAGTCGGGCGCGGTAAGCGAGTTTATTTGCGTAGTGACTTGCACGGGAACCGCACTACAAAACGAACTGTAGGCACGCTTAGCCGCCGGATTTGGCGACAATCTCGCTACATCCAATCCCGAGTTTGCCAACACTTGTGCGATACCAATGCCTCCTATAGTTTATCTGTGTTTGCCGTAGCCATACGTCACGTGTAAGGAGCAGCGGTGAAAGAAAGCTCTCGTGAGGACTGAAGCCCTTGGAAAAGTGCCTTTGCCTGGGTACTTGCCGTACTGTTCCAGTCGTCACTTGGCGCGACACGCTTGCCTGGGCTTGCTGCTGCATGACAGTACAGGGCTACGGCACGTGCGCCTTTGAAGTTGTGCACCAGGTGAGTTCCGGTTTCGTGCATGTTGACGAGGTTGTAGTACATCGAAACCTTATCATAACGAGGGAGACTAATTATAGCGTGGGCCCGATGGCAGCAGAATCCAATCCCTGCCGCGTTTCGATCGAGGGAAGAAAATGTTAGAAGCCGGGACATGTGCTGCGGATTAAGTGCAAATTAAACTAAATGACCGGACCAGCCTTCCACTTCAGCGTCTCTCATAATCGTGTGTCGTGGTTTTGCGACGCGAAAACCCAACAATTGAACTATAGCGCGTGTAATGCACGAGGTGTCTGACTTGCAACAAACTTCGCAGTTGTCGCATGCGCTCCCCCCCCCCCTCTCCTCCCTATAGGTGGATGAACGGGGCAGGTATGACCTCCCCATTCTTTGGTAACTAGGGGTGCGCATGGGCTTTGTTCGGATGCGTATCTACGATTTCGTAAGAGATAACACCTTGGTTCTTTCTGTGGTGTGGCGCGGGAGTACAAAACGGTGACGGTACAGCCTCGGCAGGGCGTCTGGAGGGGCGTCATGACTATTTATCAAAGGCGCTGTTTCCCGTAAGACATCTGTTTTTGCATATCGCGACGTGAACTGATAAGGCCATGAAACATCGTATGTCGCCAACCCAATCCGTCTTTGTAATGCTCTGGCATTTACCGTAACACTGCTCGTCTATATAGTCAAAGATGCAAGTGTCTCTGATAATCATGTGGTGGTTTTGGGACGTTAAACCCCACATATCAATTAATATTAGTTCAAGATGCAAAACAAAAAGGTGGCCAGGCCAATATGGCGGCACTCAAACCCTTCTGTAAAAGAAACCATAGAATGAATTCACTAGACGAGCTTATTGCCTCACGAATTCAATGCGGCAAAAACGTTTTAATAATCAGTCCAGTGCGAGTGGAGTTGCAAAGGTTTGTCACATGCTGCAATTGCATTTTCTCTTCACTCGTCCCGACGAAAGCGCTGGAGGCTAAGCACGGGGGGGGGGGGGGGTGGCAGGGCAAAAAAAAAAACTTTTTTTTTCTGTGACTTTTTTTTTTTCTGTGAGCGCGCGGCTTTTCAGTGTGATCGCGCGCGCACGCGTGTACAAGTAGCGGCATCCCGCGGCTATCTCGGCAACTCGATTTTTTGGTCACAGACGATTTTTCGCTCACAACCAACGGGGCCGACGCCGGTGGCGGTTTTTTTGCGACACAAGTTCTCTAACGCTATCCCGTTAAAACAGTCTATGCACTCACCACGAAGACGTTGTCGACTTGGAAGTTTCGGTTTATGGTGATGGCCTTGACCGTGCCCTTGTCGGTCGGGTCGATGGTGCCGTCGTCCTTCACGCGGAAGCGAGAGATCACGCTCGGCTCCTCGTTTCTCGAGTCGGCCAGCGAGATCGCGATCTTGGTCGTGTAGAACTGCATCACCAGCCACGCCTGGCGGTCCGGAGGCGCGCCCTGCACCGTGGTGGCCTCCTTGCCGCCGTACATGACGCTGATCCTGCATGAGCAGCGTTATTTCTCGAATACTCTTCTTGCACATACGAATGGAGCATGGAGAAGGAGTATTGAGCAAGTGAGAAGCTTCGCTGTGCACGTGGCGTACTTCATGAGTCAAGAGCATGTACCGCTTCCATTCAACCATTGGTGTCGCCGTGTCATCGTTACCATATATATGCATGCGCAGATTTTCCCTTCAGGTGGGCACCTTTCCTCATTATGTCCATGTTTGCCCCCCACCCCCCTCTGCCTTCCTCTGTGCGCATGCCTATGAATGTGATGTCGCGGCTGTGCTAGGGTACACTGTAGCCGAGCGCCTTCGCGCCGCGCTTGCGAGAGTACACAGTAAAAATTTTTACACCCAGAAGAGTGTAAATGAGCTTGTCCCGTGGACGACACGCTAAGGGTGTTAATTCAGCACCTTCCAAAAAGGGTGCTTTTTCATGCACCCTTAGAATAGGGTGTCCATGTAAAAAAACTGTAGGGTGTTAAAAAACACCCTTAAGGAAGGGTGCCTTCGATGTCCATCACTTTTTTAGCACCCTCTGAGGAGGGTGCGAGAAGGGTGCACAAGGGTGTTGAGTGCCCATGGCAGGGGTGCCAGTATTCTTTTAGACTGCACTAATAGATATCGGCATGCACTGATTACACACTACTTGAAGAAAGTGGTCCTCATTATCAATGGTGCGCCACCTGTCAAGCTCCATTCATTGCGTCTGGGCAAAAATATAAACGCGTGCCATCTTGTATGAACTTGTGCTGGATCTATATATACTTCACAGTATATGCATAATGCGCGTTACAGAAAATGAAGCCTTGCTGCCCTTGCATATTGCGTTTATTTAATAGGCAAATAAAACAAACTTTTCTTCTGCCACACAACTTTTTCACCAGATATACGTTCACGTATACGTACACTACACATGCAACACCTCAAATGTTTATTATATTTATTCAGTTTCACTTCATTGACAATACTTTGCAACATACAATTACACTGGTTTCAGTTTAGTATACTGCTTCAAGTACATAGAGACTACAAATGAAATATACGCTAATATATCCCTATAATTCTTTCAAGTATCTACAATCCCAGTGGTTTCCAGTTTAATACTTCTTCATGTACACAATCGGTTAATAGGAATGATATACAGGCATATATATACTTATGATTCTTTTAAATATATACAATCACCATGATTTCACTATATACGCCTTCATGTACACAATCGTTCCCAAGAAGTGATGCACACAAAAATATATATGGATAGTGTTTTCAAACGTATATAATCACAGTGGATTAAGCTTTGTATTCCTGGATGTATAACAATTGGTTATGAGAAATGATGTACATGCAAACATATACGGGTTTTTGCACATATAACTTTAGCAAATACTTAAGAAACCAATACAATGATCAGAAACACAATAAGCTAAAAACGAACACAAAACTAAGTCAAAACACACAAAAAACAAAAGAGGTAATGCATAATTATGGCTAATGACACAGCTGGGTCACTTTATGCCAAATGTCCCAGCCATTTTGGCAACCATCTCAAATGTATTCGAAAAACTCGTGCTGCATTGAAAATAGTGAACTTCTGGAATATTTAGGAGAGGAAAAATATTTGGTCACGTGGCTGCCTTCTGAACTTCCTGGAATGCCGTCTAGGTGTTGTGTGTGAAAAATTTCCTTTTAAAAGCACCGCTCCTTCTTTTCATACGAAACTCGGTCTACGTGTTACGTAACAAGAGCTTAATTTGGGAGAGTTGGTTCATCGTGGTTGTGTGCTAGTCACAGCGCGACAACTTTCGGAAGAGACAGAAAGGACAGGAAAGAGCACCGACTGTCAACTGAATTTAATGAATGTGCTACGAGCGCTTTTATACGGAGTACAAGAACAGTATTCATGCGCGACGACACGTGTGAGCACTACAAAATAATCTTTAACTGTGAAAAGAATACTCCCTCTCGGAAAGGATAAGTGAACGTGTAGTGATGCACTGATCATTGGTTTACCTGATAAAAAATACTTCTACAAACATTAAATTGGCATTAAGTAAACATATTCTTGTGACGAATGGGGCAAGATTGACTATTCCTGTTGCTGTTTAGTACACACACTTTTGAAAGCTTGCAAGGGGTGGAAAACAACACGCTAATATCATATCTGCTGGCTATTTTTTTAATTGTGAGACACATGATGTGGTATAACATGCAAAGGTTTTGGTCATTGTTTTTTGTTGGTCCTGTCTAACTTTACTTTCTGCAGGAGGGTTTTGCAAACGGGTGTGATGATTCTGTTGGGATACCCAGCATCTTTTAGTCTTTTATTCTGGTTTTTAAACCTGACCTCACCCTTGTGCTAACATGACTTCTGAAGGGTGGCCTGAGTACATGTGGTATCAATTCCTCTTTCTACTAATTTTGAATGCCCACTATCAAAAGGCAGAACATTCTTAGCACTCCTGGGCTGATAGCACCAGCCAATACCCCAACAGCATCATCACACTTGTTTGTGAAACCCTCCTGCAGAAAGTAATGTTAAAGGAAGCAGGACCAAAAAAAAGAAGAGAATGACCGATCACCTTTGCATGTCACACGGTACTATGTACATAAGGTGTCTCACAATTTTAGGAAAAGAGCCAGCAGATATGACATTGTTGTTTTCCACCCCTTGCAAGCTTTCAAAAGTGCATGTACTTACAGCAACAGGAATAGTCAATCTTGCACCATTCGTCACTAGAATAGGTTTACTGAATGTCAATCTAATGTGTATAAGATACCGCTAACATGTGGAAAAGTAAACATAGGACAAACTGGGCAATGCTTCAATGATCAAGCAAGACAGCATGCTTTAAATGTTAAGAAGAGCTATAGTAGTCTCATGGCCGGACACCGTAAAGAATGTAAGTGTAGTCCTAGGTTTCATAAAACACGGTTTTTGAAAAAAAAGCAAGCAGAAAAATGAGAGATTTTAGAACTCTTTATCAGGAAGGCCAAGAATCAATGCATCAGTACACCTTCACTTATCTTTTCCGAAAAAGAGTATTCTTTTCTCGGTTAAAATTATTTTGTCATGGTCACACATGTGTTGTTGCAGATGAGCCCTGGTCTTCTGCTCAGTATAAAAACGCTCGTAGCACCTTCAATAAAATTCAGTTGACAGCGCTCTTTCCTGTCCTTTTTGCGATAAGATTTTTATTACAGAAAGAATTTCATTTTCTTATAATTTAGGTATAATGATGAGTTTTCATTGTATCACAACATGGAGCAAATTGCATCTCAATACGGACAAAAATCACAATTTTGTGAAATTCGTGATATTTTCTCGTATATTTCAGCAGCTTGAGAGGTCTAAAGATATTTTTTCCTCAAAATATACCTTCTGTGGAGTAAATATTCACTGCTCAGATATTCATACAAAGTGCAATATTGCAATAAAAAATGCAAACATAACACAATTTGGCTATATTCTTGGAAGCGAATGTGGCTAAAAAATTGCACTATTACTATTGAGCTTCAAATACCTTACAGAAGCACATTTACTTAACAGGTACACCGAATTTGCTTTAGAAAAAATAAGCGGTAGTTTTAAAACGAAATTTTCCACAAACAGCACACAGACGGCATTATGCCAGGAAGTTATAAGCCAGCCACATGAACAAAACTTTTTTTCTCGCTGAAATATTCTAGCAGTTCACAGTTTTCAACGCAGTAAGTCGGCACTTTTTTTTTTCAAATACAATTCAGATGGTCGCCAAAGTGGCTGGGACGTTTGGCATGGAATGGTCCAGCTATATTTAAGCAAAATAACTTACACAAATAACAATGTTTGTTCATCTACCATGACCACACTAGAAAAAGTTGTTCAGGCATTGTGACACTAAAATTTTCAGCGTCATACTGCCTGAACAACTTCTTTGATAAACTCCAAACTCACGCCGAGAAAAATCCGCTCAATCACGGTGGTTGTTAAAGGCCTTGCGGCCGTAGACAATGTTGAAAATAAAAAAAAATCAACTCATCAGTGCTGTCAATCCTTCTTCGTCATTACTGACATGGAAGATTTTTCGGTTATCCATGTGGAGGTTCAGGAAGTAGGCTTGCTCTAGACTGGGGCCGGGGGGTAGACTACGCAGGACGTCAGCGGCACCCTCTCATCCTGTAATAAGAGCAAATATGACTTCTCTTAAAAGGATGTTCGTGCTGTTCTGGCAGCACCATATATAAAGAATGTGTAGTGTGTATCCTTCGAAATGGCGTGTAATTGACATTACACTGAACTCGAATCATACAACCCATACATTCTAATAATTTCGTATGATAAAGATAAGAGTTTTCCAGCATACAGCAAATTCCCGAAATGAGGTGAAGTGTGAGACTACAGCTCGAAAATGGCACTTACGAAAGCCTGAACTCACCTAAGAATCAAATTCCTTATAGGGTAGTGAGCCAGTGTGAAAAACAATTCCTAAAGTACAACGCTCAGAACACGTAACATTAATCAAAATGCACAAGAAACTCACCTCTTCATGTACAAACAGTGAAGACATCTCTGCTTTCTCTTTTACATGAGAACAAATGATCTTGGGCGTAGCACTAGCGAAGAGGTCTGCAAAAAAAAAAAGTAAAAGATTTACTGACTTTAATCACGCCTCTAACAATCTGAGGAATTATTACAAGTCACCAAACAGTGCAATTCTGACTGCCTCTATAAGGGCATCAAAAATGAACAATTTTCTCGTTCTTTCTACCCTCACAAGACGCTCCGTCAATGGAATCTAATCCAAATTTAACGCTGTGCTTCCTATTTGCCTGCTTTCTAGACGTAGGGCTGCGAACATGTGTTTTGTGCACCTAATCTAGCACAGAAATTCGTCATCTATAATTCAATCATCTTAATTCATTGTAATTTGATGAAAGATGTGATAGCTCGTCCTGTTTTTAAAGAGTTGCGGGCCTGCAATAGGCACTGCCTTGCACGTATGAAAGTACTTCTTAAAAAAAAAATCAAAGCTTGCTTTCAGAAAAAGCGTCTGGCATATTTCGACAACCAAGCCCATCCTCTGATGGCAATCAGGGGCACGCTATTAGCGATTATTGACTACGGGATATACAAACGTAACCCGTGCCTAAATACTCAGTTAAACACAATCACGCAAGTAAGAGCGCTCGAACGCGGCAACGCGCGCGGACACCGACTACGTTGCAGCAGCTATGGCTTATGCTAGAGCAACCGCACATAGCTCCAACAGTCACGTATAATCTCTCGATTCTGTTATAACGCCGAACATTATCGCAGATGAAAGCGAAGCACGAAAACAGCAAACAGAAACGAGGGAAAACAACGCACGGCGATGGCCACAACAACGCGCCTTTGAAGTCTGCTAGATCTTTCCCTGTTGCTGGTGACACTTGTCCTCAATAGCTTAAAAGACCGAGGCGCACGTGCTGGGAGCATCGAGGCATATCAGCACCTCCAACTATACCGTCTTTAAGAAAAAAAAAAGCCATTTCGTACAGTGCGCCTCTGTACATAATTTTTGCTTTTTTTTCTTTTTTTTACGCTTACACCTACAGAAGCACGTTGCACATTTGAGTATTAATAGAAATGTTATTACGATGTAGCCCAAAGCACATCTTAAAACAATATCAATCCCTTTGTGCAGTGTAGAGACAATGTGCGATCAGCAACTAATCCCGCCCTTGTTAAGTGATCACATCACTCACTGTATGAGTGATGCAGGCACTTACACAACATCGCGCATAGCAGTGTGAACTCGTTAAGTCACACGTTTAATCGGGCATCTGCAACAGGCCCGCGAACGCATGCTGTTGTAAATGGCTGGCAGCCTACTTCGGCAGAGCTGCTGCAGGCGCCCAGCTAGCGCTGTATGATTACTACCTACGAAAACAGTACACTCACCGTTAACAGGCCCACGTTGTCCGTGTCCGCCACTCCATGAATATTCCTTAATCCGAGCGTCACTTCGAACACGGTGTCATGCGTGACCACCATTGAATATGCGCCTGTTCGCTAGAACACACACAGCGACCAAGACCCCAGACCAACGCAACGCATTTGAAAGACGATGAGACAGAGGGAGCAACGTTGAGAGAGAGAAAGAGGAGGCACTGGCGGCGGCGTGGCGGCGCCGCAGCTGTCCACGCAGGTGTTCGGTGGCGCAACTCTTCGCTTATCTACGCCGCCGTTGTGGGAGCAACGCTGGCCGGGGGGTGAGCGGGGGGGGGGGGGGGAGGAGCGGGAAACCCGCCAAGGCGGCGCCGAAAGGCAAACGCTATGGCGCATACGGCGGATGGCCGTTCGGCGCGGAATGACTCCTTGTAAACGGCAACTCTCCTCCCAGCCAGTCGCACAGCGACGCAGATTATTTACCAGCCTCGGGTTCTTTGAGTATTTTGACGGAATGCGATTGCAGTGGGCGAAAAATAGTGAAGCAAAACTTGCGGAAAACAAAGTGCACCATGGAATGGCCAGAAACAATAATTATTTCGTCCTCGGTGGCATTAGCGGGAGAGCATCGCCACACCTTTTTCCAGAGGAATTTCTTTTTCGCATTGTCTGTGTCTGGCTATTCCGCGTATGGTGCCGCAAACACTGAATGCGTAGTCGAAGCTGGAACAAATTAATCCACAGTCGCGGATGTTTATTACAAGGCTTGTCACGCACCACGAAACGTGCCGAGGTTGTTATAACAAACTTTTTGCTGACCACATGATCAGCACATAATTCCATATGGTTGCCCAATGAGCTAGCTAAGCACCTGTAGCAAAGGCAGGGCACGTTCTTGTTAAACGTTGTTAATATAAACGATGGTTGTGCATAAGTGCAGTGACAGCTTTCCGTGTGAATTGGTCATAACCCACGTTTTCGAGCGTAGAAGCGCCTCAGCGGACCTAATCAGCTACCACAGCAAGTTCGTAAGCAATGATTTGGTACGAAAGTGTGCAGATGTTTTCCATGTACTGAATAGTCCGTGTACAGTGCGTTGACCACCGCCATTTCTTAAGCCACCTCCCATATAGACTCCCAGTCTGAACAGGTGTGGGACCTTAAACACTAAGAAGCAGTGCCACCCCCCCCCCCCGCACACACATACGAAATTTGAGTGCGCACGGGCTGATAGACACGCATACTTATTCACAGGCGCACACACATACACGTATACACACATACGGCAACACACACACGCGACCGTAAACGCACGCATGCATAGGCGTACACATGTGCACAGGCACGCTAACACAGGCACGGACTCGCACATACACGCGCACGCACACATGCACGGGTGTACACACAATCGCGCTTACACGCGAACACATGCGCAGGCTCACGCACACACACCCATACTCGGGCGAACATTATGTTCCTGTATATAATCCACAGCAAACATGTCGCTTATAACCAACGCTAAGGAAAGCTTTCGTAACATGGATTGCAGTTAATTGCCATTATAGATGAAACGCGATTTGCTTCTGCTGACATTCTGCTGTATTCGGAGAGCACCTTCACACATTCTAAGTCAATTAGGCCGTCATTTAACGCAAGGTCCACATATTCGTGCAGTAGCTGCGCTGCTCAGCCGCCAATCCGAAGGTCGCGGGTTCGATGCCGGCCGTGGCAGTCGAATTAAGGCGGAGGCGAAAATGTGGAAGCCTTTGCACTGTGCGATATGAGCGCTCATTAAAGAACACCAAATGGTGAAAATCTGCAGCTTTCCACTACGACGACCCTCATAATCATATCGATGTTTTTGAGACGTAAAATCTCAAATATTATAAATATGTGTTCTTCTTATGCTGCATATTCCATCAGATGAATCGGCACCTACACCCTTCTCAGGCACAAAAGCACCCTTAGAGCCTATTTTAGGGTGCTATCGAGGCAAGCACCCAAACAAAAGGGTGCTTTTTTTTCAATCGACCATTTATGAGTGTTAAAGGGTGTTGCAAAGGGTGCTTTCTCGTAAAAGCACCCTTTTTACACCCTTTTGGGTGCAAAAAATTTTTACTGTGTAATAGCGAGCTTTAGCACAGCGGAAAACAGCAAACGCAAGGACTTAGCGTTGCGTGCTCCAAACTGAGCATGTGCAGAGCGTTAACGCAGCCAACTCTTACGTACGTGTACGAACGCTATAGACGCAAGAGATCACGCGTACGTGGGGCAAGATGGCGGTGCCTGTTGAAACGAGAGCCGTCCACTTCGACTCTTTATAGACGTCAGCCTCCATTGTTAAACTCCTTTTCATTCCCAAATACTGGTCGCCCCGCCGCGGTGGTCTAGTGACCAAGGTACTACTCGGCTACTGACCCGCCGGTCGCAGGTTCGAATCCCGGCTGCGGCGGCTGAATTTTCGATGGAGGCGGAAATGGTGTAGGGCCGTGTACTCAGGTATGAGTGCACGTTAATGAACCCCAGGTGGTCGAAATTTTCGAAGCCCTTCACTATGGCGTTTCTCATAATCATATGGTGGTTTTGGGACGTTAAACCCCACATATCAATCAATCAAATCAAATACTGGTCGTATTTAGTTAAAATTTGAGTAATATAATTAGGCTTCGCCAGCTGTATATTGCCGATAAAAGAGGTAAGTTTTCAAGATACGCAGTCGATTTCAAGTGCATCAGAATGAAGAAAACCTTTCTACAAAGTTCGCTCATGTTTCCGGTAGCCACGCAGAGATGACGACGCTGTATACATTTGCTTGTTTCCAAGATTAGGCTAATACGACCAAAAGTCAAGCTGAGGCAGGTAATAAGATCGATGAGGGTGGCAATTCGGGCTTGTTCGTATGGTAGCATGATACTTGATGATAGCCAGCGCAGAGGACATGGACATGAATGTGCCTTCTTGCTTATGTTCTTTGTCAGTGCTACCATCTGTTATCAAGCTTGTAATAGCAGCCTGGTGGAGGAATACTCGATTACAGCATATGTCGAAAAAAAAAAAACCCGATGTGTTTCGGGCCGGAGTACTGACGCAACATTGAACCACATGTTGGACGGACACGCAACAACGTTGACTTCGGGTCCGTTCGATTTAATGGCGCACTTGAGGTTTTACAATTCGTCTTATTCTTATAACCAGATGGCGCCGTGCAGGTGCTTCTGGCGAGAATGCCGCTCAGTGTACTAAAAGCCTACCATGTCGGCATGCCGCGCGTTCTGTTTTAGCGATAGCGTTGAGACGCACGCTAACGTAAGCGTTTCCCGATATACTATAATATAAAGCGCCCGTGGCGTCACGTTGACGCAGTAACATGATTGGCTGAATAGGCACCCTTCGAGAGTTGGTGTCGGAAGAAAATCGCTTCTTGAATTCTGAAAAAAAAAGAAAATTTCTTCCATGGATATCAAGGCGATGGACTGGTCAATAGTTGGTACAGGTCGATTCGGATGAAAACCAGCGGGAAACGCGATACACTGATAGAAAGAATGGCGGGACAAGCTGGTCACGAAATGACGAAGCAATATGAATGTGATAGTAACATGTAATGAGATAAGGCTCGAAAAAATTCTTTTGAACAAAGCTTTTAGGCATCTGTTCTTGGATTTGTACTTGGTACGTGGAACATGGGGAGGACTGCGAAAGCCTGGACACACAGCGCCCACATCAGTTTACACCCTTAATGGGGTTTTGCAATGTCTACAACTAACACCTCTACACCTTACCAAAAGGGGGTTTTCACGTATCAAAACAAATTGTGGGGTGTTACAACTGGCCTAACACCCGTATGGTAGGACGTCTCCAATGGCTTGAACACTTTCATCACTGAAAAAGCGTTAAAAATGAAATATTCAAGTCAGAGAACATGCAATTACAAATTATATCAGGACAGAAGGTTCAGGCACGTCCCAAACAGTACACACAACAAAGCGAGTCTCAGCTATCATATCGCAAGCTGTGGCATGGGCTGGAATGTTTTAGTTTGAACATCGCATCTTAAAGGGGCCTTGACACACTCTTTTAAGTAAGCATAGAATGGATTCAGTAAAAGAGCTTATTGCCTCACGATTTCAACGCCGCAAAAATTTCAAGAATTTGTCCAGTACGAGCGGAGTTACAAGAATTTGTCGCACGCTGCGATTGCATTCTCTCTTCTCTCGTCCCGACGAGAGCGCTGGAAGCTAAGCAGGGAGAGATGGCACGGGCAAAGAAAATAAGTCACGCGTGCCTCGTGACCTTGAGCACTTTTTTTTCTTCGAATAAACTACTAAAAGCTCGCGAAGAAGCCAGTGCTGCTTGCGGCGTTCAGCAGCTTTTAATAAGTGCATGCAGGAGGGGGACGAGAAACCGCGGCTTTCTGTAGTGTTTTGTCTCGCTTCTCCCAGATGGCGCAATAATTTGCTGGCCTCGTCAGGTTCCGGAACACAGTTTTGAACTCTGCATGGAGGGGAGGGAGGGGTACGGTGAATCAACCGAGTATATCAAAAGATGGCCTTTGCCTTCGAGTTGTTATTGGTATATGCATAAGTCTTCCGTGTGACTTGTGTTTGGAATGGATTAATGTAGCGTACCACGCGGGGTGCGGGTGCTCTTTGCGCATGCAGGAGAAACGGAAGAGCTTACTTATTGGTGGGAAGTGAGCGACCGTGGAACTTTCCGCTGAACACGATCTCCCCTCCCGTCTCGACGAACACGAATGGCGGAAGTGTGTATCCGTCTCCCTGTTGGTAGATGAAAGCAAACAAAGAAACACAACGAACATTACTGGTACATATTCGCGTCTGAAAACTAAGCCTACAGCGATAAGATGATCGAAAAAAATTGCCCGCAGCTTCCCTCGGGGGAACACTGAGGAGGATGCGGAGCATATAATTGGTTAACGGGGTGTTAAAGTGCGACTTACTTGGGTCGATGGCTAAATTGGTTAACGTGGTTGTGAAATGGGCTGTTAAATTGCGACTTACTTGGGTCGATGGCTAAATTGGTTAACGTGGTTGTAGGAGGGGGTGTTAAATGAGTGAACACGTACACACGTATGCGAAAGGGCGGCGCTGGTCGAAGGGACGTCGATCATTGTGTTTGTGGATTCGTTGGAATTCATTTCACCGTGACCTTGGACGTCGACGCGCCGTACAAACCAACCGACGAGCGGCAACTGAGCGAGCGAGCGCCGACCTTGAGTATATATACAGCACGACGGCGCATGCACTGTCAGCTGTTGAATGTTCTCGAAGCGCGACGCCACATGCGCGTCCACTGGAGAATCAGGAGAATTGTAGATGTCGAACGCGGTGTGTAGAGGAGGAAGGGTGCACAGAT
Source organism: Rhipicephalus annulatus (assembly GCA_013436015.1). Classification (NCBI taxonomy): domain Eukaryota; kingdom Metazoa; phylum Arthropoda; class Arachnida; order Ixodida; family Ixodidae; genus Rhipicephalus; species Rhipicephalus annulatus. The sequence continues at coordinate 70,619 of WOVY01013696.1, forward strand.
GGTGGAGGAGTGAAGCGCGCGCGGTGTGTAGAGGAGGAAGGGATGCACAGATGGTGGAAGAGTGGGCGACGGCGCGACGGCGCATGCGCGCGCGTCAGCTGTCGAATGTTCGAGAAGCGGTGTGGACGGCGCGGACGGCGTGGACGGCGCACTACAAGGCGCGAGTATAAGATGCTCCGCATCTAATACACAACGACAAAGCTCCGAACGAAATCGCACTTGCACGTGGGAAACGCCCGTTGTTCTTTCTAAATAATGCAGGTTTTTAAACGCGAAGCATTTCTTCGCGTACTGCAAGCATTCTTGGCGTCTATCTGCGTATCCATCTATCTATCAGCCGCGAGGGTAAGATGGTTCGACAAACGTGCTGCGCTGGTCAAGACGTAAATAGTGTCAAAATCCCGTCATGTAGGTTGTCAAACACTTCGCGCCAGACAGTGGCACGTACCCGCTGGCGAGTATGTGCCACAAGTGATTTACAGTTCGTTTCTACCTAGGAACGGTGAGGACATGCATGGCTAGTTTTAACGCGTGAACGTTAAGAACAAGCTGAGGTAGCGTTATAATGCATAGAATAAACGTCAGCCTGGGTTCCAGCAGAAATCGAACCCCAGAATTCTGCGTGGCATTCGAGCATTCTACCACAGAGCCATGCTAGGTCTCGGAAATACTTTTCAAGTAGACCCTAATGTTCGTGAAACGACAATTGTGGTTGCAGTGCTGGCTATTCAATTTCATAAACATTACGTATGTGCTCATATGATACAGCCGTCATGTCGTGTTAACGTCGATTGGAGTTAAAAGCCATGCGCAGAAGATGATTTATGTATAGCAGTGTCCAGGGCTACCATCCTCGCAAGCACCAGCGCTTAATTCATATTAGCTTATCACTTCTGTTGTTGCTAATACTCATGTTTTCGTTGGCACCGTTGCGCAAGTATACAAACAACTCGTTATATAAACATCTGCAACCTTTAGGCATATGTCTGTGCGTGCAACATTTGTGCATGTATTTAGTTTAATTTCATAACGTGTCACCCAATAAAAAAAATTTTACAGCACGGTCACCACCCCTCCGCACGCCTCACATAACGTCGATTCCCTAAGGTACGTGGGATCTGCCGATTTTTTTTGTTTTCTTTGGCTTTTCTGGCACTCTGGTATACGCAGTGTTTGCGAATAACCGCGTACCTGCAAAAAAGGAAGTGGTATGATTCATTGTCCAGTCTCTATTCGGCTGACTTCACGTTCACCAGGTCATGGTTAACGTTGCCTGCTTATTCGCGCAATGTGTGCTTGACGTACACACTGCAACTACGCAGAGCCATTGACGAAAGCGGTATTAGTGAACGAAAAGCGTGCCATTGGTGATTGCAATATCAATCAGGTGAGCATGTTCGCTGGGAAAAAGGCAAATAAGGCCGAAGAACGCAACAAGCGACTAGCAAATTCTACAAGCTTCTCGAAGAAAAAGCGAGAGAGAAAAAATAAGCCTAAATCCTGTTGTTATAAGTAAATCTGGTAACTCTTATGGACACAAACCACCCACATTATGTGTTGTCCCATAGGCGTCAGCATGGTTCCCCGTCAGTGGGGGTGGGACGAAGGTTAGTCGCAGTGCCACCCCCCCCCCTCCCGTTTTGTTATGACAATGTATTTGGGCTGAGCATGCGCTCCCCCTCACCCCCACGTGGGCCCGCCCCTTTAGCGGACTTGCTTACCTTGTCTTTGCTGATCTGTTCAAAGAGAACCGTGGGATCTTCGGAGCCGTGATGTAGCTCGTATACCTTGAAGTTCATCAAATCGGTCGAGTCTTGCTGGTCAAAGTAAGGCACGCCGTGCTTGACACGGGAGCACGAGACCAGATTCTCGGCGCTTACGGTCTCTGCTAGAATATTCTCGCCACCGTCTAGGGTAACCTGCGAAGATCGCACAAGAAGTGCTATGATGTGCGATGGCCGCGGCGGTTAGCTAAAGAAAATTCTCGAGGACAAGCTTAAAAGGCCCCTAAAGCAAAAGATTCGCATATACTTCAGAGCAAAGGTTGATTGATTGATATGTGGGGTTTAACGTACCGAAACCACCACATGATTCTAGAGCAAAGGTCCTCAAACGTGTTGGTCCCAGAGAACTCCGATAAGCTCCATTAAATGTTAAATACCGACCCAACCCCCCGCACGCTAGCTTTCATGCAAGAACTTTCCATTCGGTTGACGCTGAATTGACGTGCAATGAATTAAAAAGCAATGGTATATAAAGACATACGATGTGCAACCGAACTCGCTTTCCTATGTTTCCTTGCACCAAAAAATAGGCGGGATTTATGGAGTTTTCCCCAATAGATCGCACCTCGGGTGCGCCATCTAAGTGACTTCGCGAGTGTGGAGCAGGGAGAAATCAATCAGTAGGTTGTGTGAGCAACTCTGGGAAAGCACTGTGAAGAAGTGAGCAGGGATCTCAAGCAAGTGACCTACGGGCCCGGCCGCAGTGTTTCAGTTGTGACCATGTTTGACGCGTACAACCGTGCAACAAAATCAGTGTTTCAGAATCGGCGTCCACATTTTAGTCGTCCTTGAGATGCCATCGACTTGTTTTTGGTAATCTTGGAACCGAATTTCTTTCAGAAATGACTTGTATGAAGATATCGGACAGCTTTTTTTTTTAATAGTATTGGAAATTGGGCTGGCTGGTACGGATGCGTTTTTAGTTACAGCGTGAAGTTGACGAAGACTAAAGGTTGCCTTCGTCGATGTAGCGCTGTAACCAGAGAAGCCTTTCTTTTTTCGTGTTATCCTTCTTTCAAATCTACTGGCCCAGCCCTTGCGAGATTGGGCTGCGTGACTGCGGCCCGCTGGCTTAGGAAAAATGACATGTCCAAAAAAGCGTCGATCGCATGTGGTCGGCGTTCTTCACTGTGCGCCGACTTTACTGTACCTTTGGCATTGTTCTTCTTACATCTATTTACAAGTCGGTTAAAATTTGCCCTATTCATTGAGAGTAAGACCGGCAATAGACATCAAACACGTATTTCGAGAAATTACGAACACGCAGACAATGTTCAACGTTTATTTGGAACAGCAAGTGGTCTCAAACGCGTGGCCTTCACTTGCTCGTTTTCGCCCCACATTTTTTTTTCTTTAACTTATAAGTATATGGTTGTGAGCTACGCAAGCATTAGAGGGGCCCCGCAACACTTTATGAGCATGGTTAGAAAACGCTGCCGATCGGTAGTAGAGGCTCCCGACAACACGCGAGCCAAATATCATAGCGCAGCACGCGGCCTGGAATTCACAAAAAAAATTATCAAAGTAATCTGAAAACAGCTTTCTCTTTTCTCGACAAATCGCACATCTATCAGCCATTGTCTGATTTTAATATGGCGCGCTCGGTTGTTACAGATGTCGCCGCGAGAGGCCGTTACTTGTCCACGCGTGCGCGTGCGATAGCGCTGAAACATGTTGCGTATTCTAAGAAACAAAAAAATGAAGGTCACGAGGTGCGAGTGACGTTTTTTGTTTGCCCCTCACATTAATCCCTGCGCAGCTTCCAGCGCTTTCGTCGGGGCGAGAGAAGAGAGAATCTGATTGCAGCGTGTGACGAATCTGAGCAACACCGCTCGTACTGGACGAATTCTTAAAATTTTTGCGGCGTTCAATTTGTGAGGTAATACGCTTTTCCAGTGAATTAATTCCATGGTTACTCGAAAAAGTGTTTCAGGGCCCCTTTAAAGAAAGGGTAGGCAACGTTCTGAGTGAGAACGAGTTGCTTGAAGCCGACAAGGCAAGGAGCGCAGGGCAAAACGGGGGTGAGGGACTGCGCTTTGCGGGCAAGCTAAGAAAAATGTTGATGGTAGAATGTAAAATGTCAATCAAAAACACTGAAAGGAGAAATAAGGCTTATTTTCAGCACGCACGCCCCAAAGTTGCAATTTGCAAACTCAAGTTGCAAGCAAAAGCCCGCTTTGAGGTCGAAACTGCCAGGTCGGCCTTCGGGTGAGAAGTGACTAGAATAGAATTCTGATCACGATGTTGCACCCGGGGACACTTGTAAAGTTTAAGGACACTTTGTAAATTCCAAAGTGCGTTCGGCGAAAGCTTGTGGTTATTCTACTGACTATGCCATGTCTTTACTTTTTGTGCGTGTATAGCGTTGGGTATCGGGGGGAATCCACATTTTTGTGGCGCTTCTCCTAAAGGCCTGACCACACGTACACGTCGCAGCGCGTCAGCGCGTTGCTTTTTGACGCGGCGCCACATCATCCTCTCCATTTGAAGGGAGGGCGCGCTTCCACGCGAAGGTGCGCGCGCTCTCTCAATAAGGAGAGGGTGCGGTCTTCGCACTTAGCATGACACAGGCAGAGGATGTTTAGAAAAAAAGAGTTCAACGATTTAGAGTACTTGGTACTCTACTATGGCAGAGCAATACCCAACATGCAAATATTCCTGACGCGTTCATAAGGGGAAGTTGAAGGGACACTAAAGTCAAGCAACAATTTACGTCAGAGTGAAAGCTCAACGTATGACATGTAAAACGACAATATTATCAACAAGAGTACCCTACTTACCGAGAAATTAAGGTTGCACAAGAACACATGCGCCACAGTAAGACATTTTCAAGATAATCCCGATGACATCAGACGGACCGCCTACAATTATTCACTAGTAATTGATCTAGCTGCACTGCCCCGCCGTGGGTGTAGTGGCTAAGGTACTCGGCTGCTGACTCGCACGTCGCGGGATCGAATCCGGCTGCGGCGGCTGCTATTCCGATGGAGGCAGAAATGTTGTAGGCCCGTGTGCTCAGATTTGGGTGCACGTTAAAGAACCCCAGTTGGTCAAAATTTCCGGAGTTCTCCATTATACGGCGTCTCTCATAATCACATGGTGGTTTTGGGACGTTAAACCCCACAAATCAATCAATCAATGATCTAGCTGCACTAAATGAAAAACCTTCTGTACATCAAGAGACGCAATAAAATGCTGCTTTCTTGTTTCTGTTTGATTCATGGAAAAAAGAACAGCTGGACGCTACTAATGGGAATGGCGTGAGTGGTTAAAAAGTTCAATTTTCGCGTGATTACATGGGACATGTGGTGCCATCTAGTGGTGTTGAACAAAAAAATCTGCAATCTTGAAGCCAATGGCGAGAAGCTGATCAATGGCCGTTGTAACTGCTGCTACTAGCGCAGTAAAGCCGGGCGACGTTACGCGCGGCAACAGTGACGTGAGTCGGTCCGGTCAGTCCACTTCTTAAGGCGGGTAATTAAGTGTGCTAACCTGATGCGGAGCACTAAAACGTGCTTTAATTTCAAAATAGGCCCTTCCTTGGCACAAAAGTAACACTGCGAGGTTTCTGGACTGCTATTTGAACAATCGACGTCGACTTAATGGTTGCCTTGAGTGTCCCGTTAACGACTTAGAGTACTCGGTACTGTACTATGGGAGAATTGAAAGCCGTACCTTGGCGTCTACTGAACGTGTGTTTAGAGAAAAAAGTGTTTAACGATTTTTGGAGTACTTCGTACTCAACTAGGGAGGGAAGTGGCAGTGAGCCGTTCCTTAAGAAACATTACACAGGACGATAGTTATAGCGCGAGAACAAAGCGACGACACAGAGACAAGAAGGACACGTCTGAGTCGTCGTTTTGTTCTCGCGCTATAACTATCGTCATGCTATACCAACTAGTCCAAGCTGCCACACTTCTAAATTACACAAGAATGAACCCCGTATGACTAGGTCCTCTCGAGCTTTGGAAGAGAGCGGACGTGCGTTTCTTGCTATCGTGTCTGTGAGAAGCGCTCTCGCGTCTCTTGCAATGCTCCCGATTTCTTTAGCGTAGGCTTTTTGCCAGTGCTTCTCCCCACGTTCCTGCCGCGCCCGGTCGCCCCCGACAAGGAGCACATGGTTGAAGGAACCATGATTTCGACAGAAGAATGGTCGGACGGCTCTTGGCAGCCATCGCCTGGTTTTCGTGCCCAGGAGAAGAGACCGTCTCGAGCTCCGCCAGGCAACGCCGCACCTGAACGGCGCCCAGGAAGCGACGCCCCCACGTAACGACCTGAAACCGCACCCGCCGTCCCTGTGAGGACACGGTCCACTACCTAGAATGCCGCTTGACGCCATCCACATCGTGGGGCGGCCAAAAATTCCCGTCGACCTTACGAAGCTGCCGCCATGCCAACTGTACGAAGCCCTGCTGAAGGCCGCGACGCTACCAGACCAGCAACTAGCGTTCCGAGATGAAGGGCACGTTCACTCCACAAACAACACCTTCCCCCTTAATGTGCGAGAATCTGTCCGAGCACAAGCCTACCTTCGCATCACGTCACTGCAGATCGGAGTCCGGACCATCGAATTTCACCTTTACGCCCCACCACCCGACGATGCATTTCACGGCATCATGTTCAACGTCTATGACAGCTTTCCTGATGCAGAAATTTTAAGGACTTGCAAGAGAGCAACTCCACTATGCCTGTCATTGGTGACCGTCGCATGGGACGGACCAACCATGTACTCGTCCCCATGCTTGGAGATTGTTTGCCACAATGGATCTTCTATCACGGCGTCTACATTCGCCTCTACCCCTTTTACCCTTTAACTGTCGCAAGGTGGATCATTGAACTGACGTTTCGCAACAGCTGTGCACGTTGTGGCGAGGAACAACCGTCGATCCCACAGGGCACCCAACCGACATGCCGTGCCCGCTGCATCGTTTGTAAGGGCGGTCACGCAACGAACTGTTCGAACTGCAAATACCGTTTCGTTAAGAAGCCTACCCCGTCCGGCCACGCACCGGCGCAAGCACCCCACGAAGAGCCACAACCAGAGCAGCCATCAATCCTTCGCACCAATCACTCACCGTCCCAAGAGCAGTCGTGCCCGTCTCTCGGCCAGCCGCAGCAGCAGCAACAAACCGACCATCTCAGCGGTCACGGTCGAGGTCTTGGTCCATGTCCCGATCGCGGTCCCGTTCTGCTAGCTACCTCGACTCGTCCTTGTCACCTCTCTACTCCTCTCCTGGTTCGTCCCAGGGATTGTCACAGTCATCATCCATGCCTGGTACCAAGAAGTTTGCCTGGGCCCAAGGACCCCCAGCGGCGCTCAAAGCATCACCGACGTCGTCACAGGATCCACAGGTGAAGGAGTTGGTCAGGGAGAACTCCTCATTTAAGGCACAACTTTCCTCGCAGCAGTCTCGGCTCTCTAAACTAATGTCCCAGATAGGAAACCTCACACAATACATCCAGTCATTAGAAGCAAAGCTAGACAAAACCCTTGAGCAACCAGCCGCGACCGCGTCGGAACCGATGAAGGCCTTCTCTTCCCCATCCGAGCCGCAATCGCAGCCCGCGGGTAAGCGCAAAGCAAACACCTCCACCGCGTCGCTTCATGCCAAAGCCGATATTGCTACGGCGGTCTCTAAAGCAGTATCTGCGGCTCTCGCGACCCTAGACGTGAAATTCGAAGTCCGTTTCAACACTCCACAACAAGCTATTGTGGACACGAACACCTCCTCACTGAAAGCCCTGAAGAGTTATACGGTGGCCGCCAATAATTCACTGAATGCTCTCAAAAATTACACGGAGCCCACCACCGCCGAAATCCATGCATGGCTCGAGTGCCGCGAGCATCCGCCCACGTTCGGCCAACCTGCCACGCTGCAAGTGGGCCCTAAGCCTGCAATGGCTTAATCATGGAGCATCCCACGCTGACCATATGGCAGTGGAACTGCGGGGGGGGGAACCGTAAGAAATGGAGCCACCTGCAGCAGCTCGTACAGAAACTGCAAGCTGATCCGCAGGTGACGGAACCGGCCCCGGATGTTATCGCTTTGCCAGAGACGTCTACTCTCTCCGCCATCCCTGGTTACGTGGCCTACCATCAGCTTGATACGCATACTTCCCCGTGCACATCCACGCTCGTTCACAACAGCCGCACAGCTGTGCAGCACGAATTGGAAGCAACGGGCATTCAGCATTCGAGTGTAGAGATTCTACCACGCAAACGCACAGGCAAGTCGCTCTTTGCCCTGAATGTGTACAGTTCACCTCGTGAGGAAGCCGCAGACTTCTCTCGCCTCTTCACTGAGACGATCGCTCTCGTCGGAGACGCGCAGCTGCTCTTGCTCGGTGACTTTAACGCATGACAGCCCGATTGGGGCTACGCGCACACGGATCCGAAAGGCAGAAAGCTATGGTCGTTAGTACAAGACCTTCGCCTTACCTTACTTAACGATCCGCAGCAGCCGCCCACGCCCATAGGCAACAGTGTGTGCCGTGACACATCGCTGGACCTAACACTGTGCAAGAACGTTACGCGTGCTACTTGGGACAACACGTGCTTTTTAGTGGGCAGTGACCACAACATTCTCGCGATAACAATTCAAACACGCCTCAGCAAGAAGCCAAAACCCACAGCTCGCATTACCGATTGCCCGAAATTCTACCAGTTGCGTGAAGAACAAGCCTCCGACACCATTACGGACATAAATGAATGGATCGCTTCCTTGCAAGAGCACGTGCAGGTCACAACCCGTGAAGTGGAGACTACCACCGACTTGCCCACAACCGACTCTCGCCTCCTCCACATGTGAGACGCACACGCTGGCCTCATGCGCAGGTGCCGCCGGCAGCGACACAACAAGAAATTACACCACCACATCGAAGTGCTAGCGCGCGAAATTGAGAACCACAGCCTCGCCTTCGCGAGACAGCAGTGGGGTCAGCTGTGTGACAGTCTCAACAGGCAGATAAGCTCCAAGACTACGTGGCACCTTCTATGACACTTGCTCGATTCCTGTGCGTCCAAGTCATCTGCGCAAAAACAGCTTCACCGGCTGCTACATCGTTACCCTGGCACAGACGCCGAGTTGCTCGAAGAGCTGGCTTGTCGTTGCGTGAACCTCGCCCAGCCGAACGTGCCGCCGGAGCACTTTCCCCCACACAGTGGCAAACCGAACCCCCGACTGGACGAAGATATTACGGAGGCGGAAATCTACGCCGCAATGTTCAAACGTCGCACAACGTCGGCACCTAGTCCTGATGGCGTAAGCAACAAGTCCCTCCGAAATCTTGACGTGGATTCGGTGGCTGCGCTCACGCGGTACGCTAACGAGTGCTCGCGCTCGGGACACATACCACAAGTGCACGTGGAGACACGCGAGGCTCGTATTCATCCCCAAACCAGGCAAGAAGGTGGACATCGGCAGCCTACACACCATATCGCTCACATCTTGCATTGGCAATCTAATAGAACACGTTGTCCTTGCCCGATTACAGACCTACGCTGAAGAAATTGACCTTCTCCCTCACTTGATGCTCGGCTTTCGCGCCAACCTACAGACGCATACACCACTATACTTCCTTCGTACCGCGCCGAAGACCAGCACTCGCGCCGTGCTCGGTCTAGATCTCCATTAAGGCATATGACTCGGTGCGACACGAAGCCATCGCCTCAAACCTTACCGCCATTGACCTGGGTGAACATACGTATAACTACGTATGTGACTTCCTTTCGAACCGTACCGTTGAAATATCGTTAGCCGGTGGCTCCGCCTCTAAACACCTCACACTCGGAGACAGAGACACCCCTCAAGGAGCGGTTGTGTCTCCATTTTTATTTAACCTTGCTATGCGCACGATGCCTTCTTCACTCGATGGCATCCCGGGCCTTCGTCATACCATCTATGCAGACTACGTCACGCTGTGGATGACTACGGGTTCAGACGGCGAGATAGAGGAGACCTTCCAACGTGCGGCCGACGCCGTCGTTAGCCACGCGACGCAGGCAGGCCTCACGTGCTCGGAGAGCAAGTCGGAGCTCTTGCTGCTCCGTCCTCCCGACCACCGTCGGAACAACTACCCTCCCCAACCGGCCATCGAAATCTATGTCAACCGTAGCCATTCCACAAGTTGACCATATGCGCATTTCAGGCCTATTCATTCAATCAAATCAACGGAACACCATTGAGCTGGAACGCCTCACCGTTGCTGTCACTCAAGAAACCCGCCTCATTGATCGCGTGTCCGCTCGAAAGCAAGGCGTGAAAGAAAAAGAGCTACTCCAGCTTACCCACGCCTTTGTCATATCTCGTCTCACGTACGCACTACCATACCTGCGCCTATACTGGGATGCGAGAGGGACAAACTGGACCAACTTAACGCAAAGTGTACAAGACAACTCTTGGACTCATTCGCACGACATCTACGTCGCATCTCCTCAGCCTCGGCACCCACAACACTGTCGACGAACTGATCGAAGCGCATCACACAGCGCAGATTCGGAGACTTCGCGGTAGCAAGACCGGCCGCTGGATACTCGCTCATATAGGACTCACCACCTCGCCATCGGGCGCAGACCCGCTCTCTATACCTCCGACTTTACGTCGACGTTTTCTCATCAAACCACTGCTGAAAAACATGCTTGGAGGACACAACGACGGTAGACGGTGAGCACGAGCCCCAGCCTTACACGACGAGTATGCCTCGCGGCGCGATGTGACCTACGTGTACGCGGCCCGGTACTTTACTCAACCAAGCGCGTACGCACTTAGCGCAATAACTACTCACACCCCCCTCAACACGGACTCAATCTTGCGAGTAGCATACTCTGTCGGTGCCCTCCATCCCGCCGAAGCCGTGGAAGCGGCTCTCGCGGTGTCCTCTGGGTTCACTACCATCCTCAGAGGCTCGAAAACCGCTATCTCCCATTTCGCTCGCGGTACCATTGCTCCCGGTACCTTGAGTCCCTCGCCTACCTCGAAGACGAGGATCCGCCTCCTATATCTCTTATCTGGGTCCCGGTGCACGCAGGAAACCCTGGGAACGAGGCCGCCCACCGACAAGCTCGAGAATTCGTCAACCGTGCGGTGGGCCCTGCCACGAACCCAGAGAACACCGGTGAGCCCCTCATATCCTATCACGAAATTGCTCAGCACTGTCGCCTCGCACGTCGAACAAAACCACCGCCGCACCCCAAACTAACGAAACCACAAGAAATAACATGGCGCCGCCTCCAAACAAACTCGTTCCCGTGCCCGCGGGTATACGCACACAGTTACCCCGACCTGTTCAGTCCGCATTGCTCAAAATGTAGCTCCGTCACCTCCCTCTCTCATATACTATGAGACTGCAGCGAGGATGCACCTCCGCCTGATCTCCTGACCACTCCCTCGTCCGAGGCATGGGAAAGAGTACTCCGAGATGCGAGCTTAGAAGTACAGCTCGGGGCCATACAGTCAGCTGAGGAGGTGGGGGCCAGGCACGGCCTAATCGCCATTCCTCTGTGATTTTTTCTAAGGGCGAAGTTCCTGAAAGCGGCACCCGTTCGTCCCTCGTAGTCGTAATCGTAGTGTGTAACAAGTGTTACATTTTGACCAGCAAGGTGGAGCCGGTGGAAGATTTCTCCTGTGCTTTGTTGAACAATAAAAAGTTCGCAGCGTGCGCGTTACCTAAAAGCCGAATGCTCCTGCCTCTCATCCCCCATTAGCAGCCATTGGCATGTACATTGAGCACTATCTGACAAGAAAGGGTTGCTACGTTATACTCGCTGGGTGTAACCTCCTTAGTTTTAGAAAGGTTTAGCGAGCGTTGAGCCGCAGTGCCATGAATACAATGAACTAGTATATACCATGAATGAACACGAGGTGGTTAAAGGTGGGAAGTAGATTCGAAGTGCAAGCTGTCAGAAAGTAAAAGCCGAATTCTTCTGTCTCTCATTTCCCATTAGCAGCCATTGAGATGTACATTGAGCACTATCTGACAGGAAAAGGTTGCTACGTTATACTCGCTGGGCGTAACCTCCTTTGTTTTAGAAAGGTTTAGCGAGTGTTTAGCCGCAGTGCCGTAAATACTGTGAACCAGTATATACCATAAACTCGAGGTGGTTAAAGGTGGGAAGTAGACCCGAAGCGCAAGCCGTAAGAAAGTGTGCGTGTGCCACCTCTCGTTTAATCCTTGGAATGTCCGCTGGATGGCGGTGCTTCTATATGGGGAATATATGATGAAAAGATGCGAGATAGTGGTACTTGGAGTGTTGAATAGGTGGACGAACGGACACACAGATAGATGCATGGATGGATGCACGGATGGCTGCACGGACGGATGGACGCATGGACGAACGCAGGAGCTGATGCACGCACGGACGGGTGGATGGGCGCATGGACGGTCACACAGGCGGACGCATGGACGGACGGAAGCAAGATCGAATGGACGGACGATTGCTTCGCCCCACTCTCCATCATTCACTCCGTGGATATGCTGCCAATATATTTTCACTTGAATAAAGTTGTTTCTCTCCCTCTTGTAAAACTATAGTATTTAACGATTTGGAGCACTTCGTGCTCTACTATGGGAGGGCACTAAGCCGTCCCCAAAAAGAAGGAAAATCTTTGTTTTTTTTAGAAAAAAATGGTTTACGATTTAGAGCACTTGGTACTCTACTATAGGAGAGCTCAAAGCCGTCCCTTGTCAAAAGTGTTCCACACAAAAGTGTTCCACAATTATGAAAGGCAGTGTATTAGTTAAATTTAGTTTAAGTCATCCCGAAAGGCCTCCGTTGTAGATCTGGTTACACCTCAGAGTTCAGCTGCTTATTCAAAACACGCTGACCGGTAACCTTTGAGGTAAAGTGCGCACAAAAAATAAAATTACATTTCCGTTTTACCCCTTATGCAAGTGGTACCAAAATATGAAAGCGCGGGCCGATTATAACTTAGCGTTGTACACAGGAGAAAGCAGTGAAGGAACTCCAGCTGCAGGCTCTCTAAGGTAAACGAAAAGAAAGTCGGCGTCTGCATTGAAGATGCTCACGCGGCGGCATATAGTATAGCAGGGAAGCTCAGCATCATTTCACCAGGGGGTCGGCAACTTTTTTGAGGCGGATCGAGAGCCAAGTTTTATGACGCCGACACGACGGGGACCGCAAGCAAAACAGGGGGGGAGAGGGGTCTTCGAGGAGAACAGAGAATTCAGCGAATTGACATTAACGACATTCGAAATCGGTACAGAAGTAAAGTTTGTTTTGCAGTACGCATGTCGCAATGTCGAAATTCACCAAGATTGGTTAGAAGCAAAAATTATACTCTGCTATGCCGGGATATACGTAGCGTGAGATACAGACGGACGGATGGATGAACAGACAGTTGGACGGTCGGGCGAACAGAGGCGGTGGGCGCACGGAAGGACGGACTCGCGAGCGAGCTCACGCGAAACTATAGCGACACTGGTAACGCTTGTGTGGTTATGGTGGCAGATGCGGAATCTTTGTGTTCGGAGATTCTAACGTGTGCCCCGCCGCTGTGGTCCACAGGTGCTCGGCTGCTGGCCCGCAGGTCGCGGGATCGAATCCCGGCTGTGGCGGCTGCTTTTTTGATGGTGGCGAAAATGCTGGAGGCCCATATGCTCAGATTTAATGGCACGTTAAATAACCCCAGGAGGTCGGAATTTCCGGAGCCCTGCACTATAGTGCAGAGACGCTGTACGTATACGTACGGCGTCTCTCATAATCTTATGGTGGTTTTGGGACGTTAGACCTCACACACCAACCAATCATCCAATCAATGAGACTATAATGTGTGGGTCACGTTGGAAGCTTTTCCTCACAGGCAGGGATTTTAACCTCATCTGAGCCAGCGGGCCGCAAACCCACTCACGTACTTTAGATCCACAAGGGCCGGGACTGAGAAGAAAATAAAAGCGGGGGAACGTAGTTGTACAAATCGTCAGCAGGTCGCTACTATTACAAGCAAGCAAACAAACAAACAAACAAACAAACAAACAAACAAACAAACAAACAAACAAACAAAAACATTTCCACATCTCATGCGCGGGTTATTTCTGAAGGAGGTTCGGCTAGGATTTTAACGTGTCGATACGGATCGCCAAAGGCAAAAATCGGAACCTGGCCAGTGGCAGCAATCTGAACCTAGATTTTGAAATAATGTTTTTGTTTACGTGCTATATGTTTCAGCGCATACTGACTACATGAAGCGCCTCGCGAAAACAATGATTTTGACCAGTCAGTCCTCTTCAACTCACGGACATATATATTCACTAAAAAAATGGCAGCATATCAACGGAGTAAATGATGGAGAGTGGGGCGAAGAATTCGTCCGTCCATTCGTTCTTGCTTCCGTCCGTCCATGCGTCCGTCAGTTTGACCGTCCATGCGTCCATCAGCCCGTCCGTGCGTGCGTCTGTTCGTGCGTCCGTCCCTGCGTTCGTCCATGCAGCCGCCTTTGCGTCCGTTCATGCGTCCATCCATGCATCTGTCTATGTGTCCGTTCGTCCATCTATTGAACACTCCAAGTACCATCATCTCGCATCTTTTCATCATATATTCCCCATATAGAAGCACCGCCATCCAGCGGACATTCCAAGGACTAAACGAGAGGTGGCACACGCACACTATCTCAAGGCTTGCGCTTCGGGTCCACTTCCCACCTTTAACTACCTCAAGTTCATGGTATATTCTAGTTCACTGTATTCATGGCACTGCGGCCGAACGCTCGCTAAACCTTTCGAAAACCAAGGAGGTTACGCCCAGCGAGTATGACGTAGCAAAATTTTTCAGTCTGATAGTACTCAATGTACATGCCAATGGCTGCTAATGGGAAATGAGAGGCGGAGAATTCGGCTTTTACTTTTTTACGGCTTGCGCTTCGTATCTACTTCCCATTTTTTAACCACCTCGAGCTCATTCATGGTATATACAAGTTCATTGTAATAATGGCACTGCGGCTCAACACTCGCTAAACTTTCTAAAGCTCAGATGGTTACACCCAGCGAGTATAACGTAGCAACCCTTTCTTGTCAGATAGTGCTCAATGTACATGCCAATGGCTGCTAATGGTTATCGCAGCCTGCGCGTTAACTAAAAGCCAAATGCTCCTGTCTCTCATTCCTCATTAGCAGCCATTGACATGTACATTGAGCACTATTTTTTTATTGTTCAACAACGCACAGAAGAAGCCTCCCACCGGCACCGCCTTGGAGGTCAAAATGTTATACTTGTTACAGACTACGGGGGACGAACGGGTGCCGCTATAAGGAGCTTCGCCCCTTAAAAAAAAAAAGAACGCGGCCGGGACATAGTCACGGGCGGGTCATGGGCCGCAAGCGAGTGATTCGGGGGCCGCGGGTTTGAGTGTCTGCACACAAAGAGAATTTATTGAACTTCTATACAAGAGTGCTGATACAGATCTCTTTCGATTTAACTTAAAGTACAAGAAACAAGCACGTGTATACTTTGTGAATTTACAGATATTCAAAATGAACAATTACAGTCCATAAAAGCGGCATACATGGCACTTGTGTACAAAGTAAATTTACGTACATACGATATTCACACACACACACACACACACACACACACACACACACACACACACACACACACACGCACACGCACACGCACACGCACACACACACACACACACACACACGCACACGCACACACACACGCACACGCACGCACGCACGCACACGCACACGCACGCACACAAATTAGGGGCGAAGTTCTTTCAAGCGGCACCCGTTCGTCCCTCGTAGTGGTGCGTAACATGTCTTGAGTTTTGACCAGCAAGGTGGTGCCGGTGGGAGATTTCTCCGGTGCGTTGTTGAACAATGAGAAATACACAACGTGCACGTTAACTAAAATCCGAATTCTCCTGGCTCTCATTCCCCATTAGCAGCCATTGGCATGTACATTGAGCAGGCTGACAAGAAAGGGTCGCTACGTTATAGTCGCTGGGCGTAACCTCCTTGGTTTTAGAAAGGTTTAGCGAGCGTTTGGCCGCACTGCCGTAAATACTGTGAACTAGTATGTACAATGAACTCCAGGGGGTTAAAGGTGGGAAGTAGACACGAAGCACAAGCCGTAAGAAAGTGTGCGTGTGCCACCTCTCGTTTAGTCCTTGGAATGTCCGCTGGATGGCGGTGCTTCTATATGGGGAAGTACATAAAAAAGATAGAAAGGCAGCTGCGAAATTTTGGAACCATCTAAACTCCCTAAGAAATCAGACGAGCCTAGAGCAGAGTTTTATAACTACAGCCCAAGGTGCTAGGCTAGAAGGGGACGAAGCTATTGAATATATAAGAACAAGGGTGACAGAAAAATTTCAACAAAGAAGTACTTTATGCACCACAATAGACAAGGACGAATCAAGTGGTGCAATGGCTCCATTTTCACAACAAGAGTGGAAAAGGGCTGAGAAAAGGGTTCCTAGTAGTACATCAACAGGCCCAGATGGCATTCCAATTAGGCTGATAAAGACTTTAAGTCCGAAGTCTAAGCAGGCTTTGAGAGAGGCAGTGAGCACAATAATAATTGATGGTGAAGTTCCCGATGGATGGAAACTTAGCAGGATGAGCATGATCTATAAAGGAAAGGGGGACAAAGCAGACATAAACAACTGCCGTCCTATAACAGTAACATCAGTGGTCTACAGGCTGGCGATGCAGATTATAAAGGAAAAAATGCAGGCGTGGATAGATAAATGAGGGGGTGCTCGGGGAACTGCAGAATGGGTTTCGGAAACACAGGAGGTTGGAAGACAATCTGTTCTCACTGACGCATTGCATCGAAATAGCAGAAAAGGAACACATGCCCCTGTGGCTAGCATTTTTGGATATCAAGGGAGCGTACGATAGCGTGGTTCAAGAGGAATTGTGGGGAATACTGGACACACTAGGCGTGAAACATGTAGTCACTAATCTTTTAAAGGGTATCTATAAAGGTAACAAGGTAGTTATAAAGTGGGAATAACAGGTATCCAAGCCTGCAGAGGTAAAACGGGGGTTTAGGCAGGGGTGCCCCCTGTCACCCTTATTATTCATGATGTACCTACAAGGATTACAGGCAAAATTAGAGGGAAGTGGACTGG